>JANZXR010210204.1:4316-31817 GCA_027575705.1 Erythroxylum echinodendron | reverse complement strand
TTATAAGCTTAGGTTCTTTTAACCTCAAGTGGTCTTCCAAACATGCCCCTGAACATTCTAACATAACACTTTATTCTGGAAAAATCTTCTTTATTGTCTCAAGTTTCTAATGACACCAAAATCATTCAATTCGGATCAGTCATTCGAAAGATGTACTTCAAACATTTTTGGACTGTTCTTGTCCATAATAGTATGCTATGAACAACTTCCATTCTGAAATTTGAACATCTTAGACATTGAATTAGATTTCGATTTCTTCATATCATTTGTAGGTCCATGTCTCTACTTTACGAAAAATTAGAAATCACCTCATTTGGAGATCTACTGATCCAGAAATCATCAAAATACTGAAGTATGTTTAATGGAATAACACCAGTTCATATTATTGAAAAACACACTCATTGTACCTGTCCCACTCTTTTCACTAAATCTTTCTCGCTTCATTTCAGATGGATATGATTTTTGTCTTAGATATAGAGCAACATCTTACAAATCCAATGATTTAAGAATCAAGTCATTCGAGTGTCTATAGAAGGAGTTATGACCAAAATGAGACGATGCTGACGTCATGAGACGATTGCTGATGTCATTCTGAGATGAATTAGAAAAATAGGTATAACTTTCTTTAAAGAACTCGGATTCAGGTGTTCTTTAGATGGATAGAAAGAGGACTTCAATAACTACAACTCTTATAAAGACTGTAAAGACCAATTATATCATCTAGAGGATCAAATTTGGACCAGAAGATGTTCTGGCCAAAATAAAACGGTCAAACTGAGACGTAAAAAGTCAAACTAAGATGATGAATAGTAACTGAGATGATAATGACGTCATTCTAAGACGATGCTGATGTCATTCTGAGACGAAGTAAAATGAGATGGTCAAACTGAGACTCAAAAAGTCAAATTAAGACGATGAAACCTCATAACTTTTAATGCTCGTATTTTTCGACTCCGATATCCAAAACTTACAAAATTTATATCGTTAGAAAGCTGGTAAAAACATCTACAACTTTCAAGAAGACTTCAAAGACAGATTCTATTTTCTTAAGGGTTGACAATGAGATAGAAGATAGATGATGAACAGTAACCCAGAAGGAGTTCATGAGCAGTAACATAGAAGGAGTTCATAAACAGTAACATAGAAGGAGTTCATGAACAATAACATAGAGGAGTTCTGGACACTTAGGCAGAAAACAAACGAAGCAAAAGTCAGACGAACAAAGATAAGTGGAACAAAAGACAGAGGGAATCAAAACACAGACTAAGCTGGTTCATAGAGGAATGCATCTTGACAGACGATGCATCCTCACAGAAGAAGATAACTTACAGAAGAAAATGACTCATAGAGAATGCATCTTTACAAACGATGCATCCTTATAGAGGAAGATGAAGTCACCCAGAGGAAGATGACATCATCACAGATGATAGCTCTATTCTCTACTCATCTTTTCATCTGTGTTCTATCTTTTATGTGATGACGTGTCCTCTGTGTTCTGACGTCATCACAGATGAATATTTCTAACTTCTACTCATTCTTTCCTCTACGTGATGACGTGTCCTCTGTGTTCTGACGTCATCACAGAGGATACTTCTCTTCTGAACATCTTCACTTGCAAAAATCCTAACTTTCGACTCCGATGTCCAAAAATTTCATGCTATATATCATTAGAAAACTAGAAAAACAATCTACAATTCTAAGAAGACAACTTCATCCAATTCAACACAGATTCAATTTCACTTTTGTTTTCGGTCTTGCCTCTATGTTGTGACGTCAGCACAGACGAATCCTTTCGTCTGTATTTTTCACTTGCAACTTTCCAACTCTGACGTGCTATTTTAAGACTAAAAGAAATTGATACTTTCATCAAACACAATGTGCACATACACATTTTATTATCCAAATGTTTCCTTATCGCAGCTGATAATATGATCATCTTTCTGCTTCATTTTTAACTCCTTATCATCTTTAATATCAATAATCCATGATTAATCATGAACATCAATAACCGAACATACGTACATATATACGCATATTCTTAATCAACTTACTACATAGATTCAACTAATTCTCTTCAGTTCGAAATCTCTTATCCACTTAAAACGCCAAAACATAAGTACAAACTTCTCCACATTTCTCATTTCATAGTTCTAGTCTTCTAAGAAAAGTTCGGGATCCAACAGATGCTGTTACTCTTCAATACGTAACCAAAACAGTGTAGGAATTCCTCTTTTAGAGAAAAGACTAGTTCTTGATGTTGAAGGAAACATTTTTGGATGAAATGCAACGAAGGTTATGATTCGTCCACATACAGACCTAGCTCTTGCATCTCGCCCTCATGTTCATTAGATGAAGTTAGGGGCTGTATAACTGAATGCAATCCTAATAATCCTTCCTTGCCAAGATGTCATAACAATACTTATTATATCACATCTTAGGAAATAATCTCTAGAAGGCTTGAAGTTGGGGAGATTTCCAGAGACACAAAAGCCCTACGTTACACCGACGGATCTAAATCAGGACCCTAAGTTAAGATACGTAATTTCATCTTTGCTTGTGTAAATGCTTGGAATATAACCAATCTTGCTAGGGATACAAAGGCATGCTTAGATTTGTAAGACTCATAATTGGAATTCCGTTACTACTTTCTTCAGCTTTTGGTGGTAGCTTTAGTCGTAAATTCGTTGATGTATAGTTAAGTGATTATGTGAAGTAAATTGAAGGTTATGGATGGTTGTTATTAAGGGAATAAATTAATTATGGAATATATAATGGAAAGATTTAGGAGTCACGTAGGAGTTTGCAGTTTCAAGAAAAAAAAGTAGTTAGATACTAGTTATAGGATAGGAGTAGTGTATCTGGGAAGTTAGGATTGTCTTTATTACGTACATAGAAAATAAAACCTTACAAGCATATATATAGGCATACTAAACCAACATACAAAGTTGGTTTCTTCATCATAGAGTCTTTTAGCTTTTTCTAGTTTTTAGACTATATGACATTATCTAGAGATTTCTTTAATTTTTCTCTATATTCTAAATCATTCTAGAATTTATTTAGATTATTATAAATATATATTCTAGAATTTTCTAAATGAGTTTTATATTTTATCACTTCTCCTTAATGCTCAGTTTTGTGACTCCAAGCGCTTCTCGTAGAAACTCGAACTTGGCTCACAGTAGTGCTTTTGTAAAGATGTCTATTACTTGCTCTTCTGTATTGTAGTAGTTTAACTTGATCTCCTTTCTCTCCATAACTTCTTTTGGGAAATGATATTTGATTGCTATGTGCTTTGACTTGCTATGATATACTGGATTTTTTGCCAAAGCAATAGTTGACTTGTTGTCGCAAAATATTTTGGTTGGCTCTTTCTATTGTTCTCCCACGTCTTATAATATTCTTCACAACCAAATTGCCTGATTGGTTGTTACTGCCGCGGCAATATTTTTAGCTTTTGCTGATGATTGTGCGACTGTGTCTTGCTTTTTCTAAGACCATGAGAAATATCCTGAGGCAAGTGTAAATGCGTACCCAGATGTGCTCTTCATGTCATCTACTGAACCAGCCCAATCGCTATCCGTGTAGCCAACTAGTCTTGAGTCGTAAGTCGGCTGTCGGCTTGCTCCATATTCCGTAGTTGGTTGTGCCTTGTAAGTACCTTAGAATTCTTTTTGGGGCTCCATGGTGTACATGACTTGGACTTTGCATGAACCTCGATAGTAGGCTTGTAGCATACATGATGTCCGGTCTGGTAACCGTTAGGTAAAGTAGGCTTCCTATCAGACTTCGGCATGTTGAGGCATCTACTTTGTCTGAACCATCTTCTTTCTTGAACTTCTCATTTACTGCAAGTGGTGTTGCAACAGTCTTGGAGTGATCCATCTTGTATCTTTTCAGAAAATTTTCTGTGTATTTCTTTTGTGAAATGAATATACCATCTTCTGTCTGGTTAACCTCTATACCGAGGAAGTAGTTTATTTACCCCAAGTCACTCATTTCAAATGTCTTCTTCATATCTTCTTTGAAATCCTCTACCATTTTCTCGCTATCTCCTATATAGATGAGATCATCTAAATATAGAGAGATGATGAGAGTACCTTGGTGATCTTGGGTCTTGATATATAGAGTTGGTTCACTATGACTCCTCCTGAATCCTTTATCCATAAAGTACCCGTTAATGTGGCTATACCATGCTCGCGGGGCTTGCTTAAGTCTATATAGGGCTTTCTTTAGTTTGGTTACCTTAGTTTCTTAACCTTTTATGATGAACCCCTCTGGTTGTTCAACATATATTTCTTCTTCTAATACTCCATTTAGGAATGCTAACTTCATGTCTAGTTGATAGATCTTCCATTTCTTTTGTGCTGTCAATGCTACAAGTGCTCTTATTGTGTCAAGCTGAGCTACTGGAGCAAATGTTTCTATGTAGTCTATACTAGGAATTTGTGGGTATCCTTTTGCAACTAGTCGAGCCTTATGCTTCTGAATGGAGCCATTTGGATTAAGCTTTGTCTTGTATACCCATTTAACTCCGATGACATCCTTATTTTCTTGTCGATTTGCTAGCTCCCATGTGTCATTTTTCTTTATCATTTTGATTTCTTCTTCCATTTCATCTTGCCAGACATTATGCTTAGCAGCTACTTCATAGCTTTCATGCTTAATCATACAAAGTTGCATATTTCATATATCTCTTGTAGATGTCTGATTCTCCTAGGAGGTGACTCTTTAGTTGATGTTGACACTTCTGGTTCTCCAAACTCCTCTTGAAATGTTGCTTGCGTTTGATCTCTTATTTATAGTTGGGGAACTTTAATGTTGTCTTTCTCTGCCTTGTCTTATTCCCAGATCTATGAAGCATTCTCTTCAAACTCAACGTCTCAACTAATAGTTAATTTCTTTTTTTATAGGTTATACACTCTATATCCTTTAGATTGAGTGCTATAACCCAAGAAAATACCTTTTTCTGCTTTGTCATCTAGTTTGCTCCTCTTCATTGCTGGAACTTGGACGTAGCATAGGCATCCAAAGACTTTCAAAAATTTTACTGACAGCCTGCGTCCGATCCAGACTTCAATTGGTGTTTTGTTCTTTACTAGCTTAGTTGGACAACAATTTAATAGGTATACCGCTCTGTACACTGCTTCCTTCCAGAAGGTAATTGGCAAATTTGTCTCCTTGACGAGCCATTTCCATGACTATCCTATTTTTCCTTTCTGATACTCCATTTTGTTCTAGCACGTACCCATCAATTAGTTGGTGCTCCACTCCTTCGTCTTCACAAAACTTGGTGAACTCCTTGGATGTATATTTTGTTCCTCTATAAGTTCTGAGGACTTTGATGCTCTTGCCGCTTTGCTTCTCTACCTAGTTCTTGAATTTTTTGAAAATCCTGAAAGAATTTTGAGTTTTCTTGGATGAAGTAGACTTATGTCATCCTTGTGAAGTCGTCGATGAATAAGATGAAGTATTTATTATTGCTTAGAGATGGAGTCCTCATAGGCCCACACACGTCTATGTGTATAAGCTCTAGAGGTTTTTTGTTCGCTATGATTTCTCGGATGGAAATGGTTGCCTATGTTGCTTACTGAGTAAGCAAGCTTCATACGGACTATTAATTTCAGTAATGCTGGGTAGATCTCGCATTATGTTCTTCTGGTGTAGTAGATGTAACCTGTAAAAGTGGAAGTGGCCAAACCTTTTGCGCTAAAGCCATTAATCGTCTTCTTGAGTTTTTAATGCAATCTCGACAATGTGACTCCAATTGATCAGAAAGCTTGTGTTCTTCATTTTTATCCTTGCAATCTGAATATTTTTATTTCCCTTGTCGTATATTGTGTATTAGTCTCCTTCGAAGTGAAAGGTGTAGCCTCTCTCTATCATTTGACTGATGCTCAAAAGATTTTGTGTAAGATTTGACTCCAAGAGAACCTCACCGATGAATCTTGGACCTTTGTTTGTATTAACGATAATGGTGCCCTTGTCGTTGGCCTCTACTAGTGCACCATCACCTAGTTGAATATGAGATTTGACACCTTCATTTATGTCATGTAATATTTCCTTATTTCTGGTCATGTGATTACTGCAGCCACTATCAATATACCATGTCTCCTCCCTTTTCTCAACCGGCTCTTCAGAAGCATAGAAGAGATTATCCTCTCTTTCTACTTGTTCGTAGAAGTTGACTTGATGACTAACTTTTGACCTACAGTCATTTTCGGTGTGCCCAAATCTCTTGTAGTGCTGTCATTTGGGTTTCCCTCAAAACCAACAATCCTTCTCTAAGTGGTTTGAATTTTTGCATATACCACAAGGAGGATAGGATTTATTTTTCCCTGTTCTAGTTTCTAAACTTCTAAAATTGTCTTTGGTCCTTTTTTTTTAGTATGATACTGTCCTTCTCTAGTTTGATTCTAAGACCTTATTTGGAGCTTAAACTGGAAAGCATTTTCGACAGAGTCTTCTTCATGATTTGCCAATCTTTGCTCGTATGCATTTAGTGAATTGATTAATTCTATTATAGTTAGTGTCGAAAGATCCGTTGTGTCTTCGATGTCGGACACTTTAGGATCGAACTTGGGTGGTAGACTAATCAAGATTTTGTTGACCACTTTGTGGTC
Organism: Erythroxylum echinodendron; assembly: GCA_027575705.1. NCBI lineage: Eukaryota > Viridiplantae > Streptophyta > Magnoliopsida > Malpighiales > Erythroxylaceae > Erythroxylum > Erythroxylum echinodendron. The sequence goes on along the minus strand of JANZXR010210204.1, from coordinate 25,197 downwards.
AGTAATATCTTCTCCATAGGCTTTCATCTCAGTTAGTAATGCCATAATTCTAGTATAGAAATTCTTAATGGTCTCAAAATCCTTCATTTTAATATTTGCATATTGCTTCCTTAGAGATTGGAGGATCACGTTGCGTACCTTTGTATCTCCGTGGAATTCTTACTCTAGTTTATCCCACACTTCTTTGCTGTCATGAATCCTCGTATTCTTGAAAAAATTGCCTTTGTCACGGCCTGCTGTAGGAAGCATAGAACGATAGAATTTTTTTACTGGTCCTCCTTCAACTTTTGACACTCTGCCACGAACAAGTTGTCCTAAGCTTCTAGCACATCAACTCCTTCTTAGATGATTTCCCATAAGTCTTGTGCTTGGAGAAATGTCCGTATTTGACTATGGTAGTCTTCATAATTATCTATCGATAGAATAGGAACCAGAACATTAATTGTTGAAAAAGGCATATTTACACCCAGTATAGTACCGAATGTGACTCTGATACCACTGATGTACGGTTAAGTGATTTGGTGAACTAAATTAAAGGTTTTGGTTGGTTTGTTATAAAGGGAATAAATTAATTATGGAATATATAATGGAAAGATTTGGGAGTCACGTAGGGGTTTGTAGTTTCAAGAAGAAAAAGTATGTAAATGCTAGTTATAGGATAGGAGTAGTGTATCTGGGAAGTTGGGATTGTCTTTATTACATACATAGAAAATAAAACCTTACAAGCATATATATAGGCATACTAAACCTACATACAAATTCAGTTTCTTCATCACATAGTCTTCTAGCTTTTTCTAGTTTTTAGACTACATAACATTATCTAGAGATTTCGTTAATTTTTCTCTATATTCTAAATCATTCTAGAATTTATTTAGTTTATTATAAATATATATTCTAGAATTTTCTAAAATGAGCATTATATTTCATCATTCGCTATATGTTTACCTTCACCTTCCAAGTCCAACGGTGTCATCTTTTTTGGCAACTCTCAATATGTGTTCTACCCAAGTTCTAATACATCTAGGTCCTTAGATGTATCATCGCAATTTAAACATACCCGACTCTACCCCAATACAGTTGTCACAGGTTCAGATACCTGGGTGAGAGGACCACCATCGCCTGATTATTTCGTGAAGGTCACATCTATTTTAGTGAACAAAAAACCCATTCCCATAAATTCCACATTGCTTGAATTCCAAAAGAACGATAGTGGTGGTACAATAATAGCCACCGTTGTCCCTTACACCAAACTCGAGAGGTCTATCTACCAAGCTCTTGCTAAGGCGTTTGACAAGGAGATTACTATTTAGAATGTGACTAAGGTCATACCTATTGTAATCCAACTGTGATCGAATCACAGGCGTAGCAGAAAACAAAATTTTTTGCGAATTCTGAGCGAATCCTGATAATTGCATAAACTTGAATAAAACATAAATGACTTAGAAATCATACCTTGTTTGCTATCCTGTGGAAAAATCTTCGAAACCTTTTTTGAGTGATCAATCACGAGTTGTTCAAACATCCAGCCTCTGATGGTATCTATAGAGCAATTCTCAATTGCTTTGAGAGGAAAAAGATAGAAGTGCTAGATTCTAAAAGCTTTTTCAAAGCCTCCTTTAATTGTTAATCTTGAATTTGAGGCTTAACTATTAATGATTTGAGTAATTAAACTTCGGTGTTTGTCTTTTCGAAGCAATATACTTGACTGTTCTTATTTAACAATTTTTAAATTGTTTATTCAAATCCATTTCATGTTTGCGGAAATTGTTTCTGTTCATGTATATCGTGTTTTGGGAATTATTTTCCTGATTGATCATTTTTTTTATTTCTCGAGAAGTCGTTTCTTGACTTACGTTTCTGACTGTTTATAGTTTTTTGTTTGAAATCCCTAAATGACTGTTACCCTTATTCTCTACTTTCTGAAACTAATATTTACATCCCTTATGTGATCTTTTTGGAAATTGTTTCCATAATGTAGTATTTTGCTTCTGGGTTTGTGCGTGTTTGGAACCCCAAAAACATTTTGATGTCTTATGTGGTTTGTTAAGATTTGAAAACCCTTTTTCATTTGCTTGCGATTGTACTGCTTGTGTATATTATGGATTGTGAATCTATTGAATCTGGTTTTACGATGTTGTGAATCTGGTTTTATCGGTGGTAGAGAAGTCAATAGGTGGCGACTTACGAAGTCGATGGGCCTTAATCGCCCATCAACACCCTTCGGAGGATTGAAGAGCTTGATGGGCTTTAATCGCCAATAGAAGGCAACAAGGCGTCGCTTGATGCCATTGGGTGGCGGTGGTGACGCCTTGCTATATCGCTAACTGATGACGTTAGCGACGCCGGTGCCCCCAGCCCAAGCGATGTCATAGTGATGGTCGACGGGTGGAGGTGGCGTGGACAATGCAGGCGGAGAGGATGCCGGTGACTTCACTGGTGTGGACGGTTTTGAGCATCGACGGATGATGGGACAAACATGGGTGTCGGTTCGAGAGATGTGGGTTGCGATTTTTCAAAGGCGTGGGTTCGTAATGTGCGAAGTGGGCCAGTTTCAGAGAGGCTAGAAAGAGGGAACAGTTACTGACATCATGGGACTATGGGAGGGATTCCGGGAAGTAGACAGAAGCTTTTGGAGGGGACGATAGGCGCGTGTCCCACACGCACCCACCGTTCTCGAGGAGCCTCTACAGCATACGTTGACTGGCACTGCAGTGCACGCGCCAGTCAAACCCTTTATCCGCATGTTATCCCAACCCTCTTTGAAGCGTTTTAAATGTTTTAATTTTTATTTGATTAATTTAATAGAGATTAAATTATATTCCTAATAAAATTGAAAAGTGTTTTACCAAAATTTGAAATTTTTTTCAAAAAGGAATTTTATTAGGAAAGATTTTGGAATTTAATTTAATTTTCAAGAGTTAAATTATTAAATTAAATTGGTTATCAAATCAATAATTAGAATCAAGAAAAAATTTTTAAATAATTTCTTTCATAATTCAATTATGTTTGAAATTATAAATATAATGAGATTATATTAATTGAGATGAGATCTTAATTTTAAAATTAAAGTAGTTATTTTTCTTAATATGTTTAAGATTAATAATTACATTGATTCTTAATTTATTTTAGAAAAATAATTTCTAAATTATAGTTAATTAGTTTCAATTAGATTTAAATTAATTAATTTGACTCTTTAAAGTTAAGAAAATTGTTTTCTTAAGAAATTAAGAAAGTTGTTTCTTAAGTCAACATATTTATTTCAATTTGATTGACATAAATTAAATTTATGATTGTATTTTTTAGAGAATTATTATTCAATTTAATTTAGAAATTGTTTCTTTATTTATGAATAATAAATTTCTTGATTTATAAGCAAAAAATGTTTTCTTCATTAAAATTTTGAAAAGCATTTTATTTATTTATTATGAAAAATGAGATTTCTTTAATCTTTTTGAAAAGTAGTTAAAGAAAAGCTTTTTCTTATCTATTAAAGAAATTTTTTTCTAATTTATGAAGAAATCAATCTCTAAATAAATAATATAAAGGACTTTCCTAATTAAATTTGAAAAATGTTTTATTTAATTTTCAAAGTAGTTTCCTTTTAATATTAGAAAATAGTTTTCTAAATAAGGAAAAGCAATTTCTAATGAGTTTAGAAATAGTTTTCTAATTGGATTAGAATTTGTTATTTATGTAATTTTGAAAAACGAGTTTTTCTAAATTATAATAAGTAAGTTGTATAATTTATTGAAAATTATTTTCAATTAAATTTTTGTTAAAGGAGTCAAAATAATTGGAAATAGTTTCCTATTGAATTTGATATTTTGTTTTCAAATCAAAATAAATTTTTATTTGGAATAGGAATTTAATTTATTTAAGAATCAATGAGTTTATTCTAACGTAATTTTTCAAAGAGTTGGAAATACTATTTTAGATTATGAATGTTTATTAAATTGAAAAATCATAAGAGTCTTTTATTAAAATTAAATCTCTTTAATTATAATTATAATTAAAATAAAATTCTAATTCTAATTAATTTAATTGTATATCTCATATTTGATTCCCAAGTTTCTCAAACTTGATAATTAAGTCTAGCTTAATTAAATTGATTTTTCTTTCACAAAATGCTCTTTGATGTGTGACCCATTAGGTTTCTAATAAATTGGCAATGATTATAAATTATAAATCTAATTCATAATTAGAATTAGATAAATTAAAATTCTTTTAATTTGTCTTTGATTCTCTAATTAAACAATTCATAATCATAAATCATGATTGACGTCTAGCAACATCTCATGATTACGCAAATATCAGGAATGTCAAAGTGATTGACTTAACCTGTCCATATATGGCAATAGTGTATAATTTAATTAGTAATTGATTTATAATTGAAAATTGAAAATACCTTTTCAAATTCAATTCACTCTGGCCAGAGAATTCTATAAATCATTACTAATCAAGAACATTAGAATATTATCTCTAATTACTTTAGAGTGACGAATCCTATATTGACTCACTCAACTATCGACACATGGTTCATACTGTTTCTAATTACTACCGACTGAATTATCCTAGGATAATTCATAAGTTGCATTAAAACACAGTAATTCCCACATTAGATACCTTGGTAATCTCAAGTCTGAGGATCAATTATACAACCATCATTATGAGATAATCTATAGACATATAAGTAATATTCCATTCGAAATTCTCATAATCGGGTCAGTTTAGTGACTTATTCTCTAATAATCACCCACACATTAGTTTAAGTATCTCTATACTTCAATTTATGAGATCAATTACTTTCTTTATAAGAAAGAAACATAATATGTGCTAGTTTTACCGTTTCAACAATATCCCGTCTTAGTGAAACTACAACTAGGAACATTTAGGAATAATACATAAGTGTAAATTGAATCTCATAATTATGATCTCATCATAATTTCAATTACACAGTAATTATTCCAAGGATTTTATCTTTAGTTTTAAAATATAAAATATAATTAATACATAAAGATAAAGAATGCCTTAATTAATAGTTGTCACTAAAGTAAAACTAAAACGATTGGCTGTAGGGAATTTACCAACAGCACTTGTAACTCCTTTCACTGATAGCTGTAGCAGAGGGAACATAGGCATGACTGGTCTGGGGCTTTCTGTCCCTGACACTGCCTTTATGTTCAAAAACAATAAGAATGTGTACTGGGAAACGTATGGCGCTAACACGATGGTGGAGATAAGCCAGACTGTAGCTTGCTTGGCGTTTGTCTAAGGTGCTGAAGCTCCAATAACTACCACATGTATAGTTATAGGGGCACACCAGTTGCAGGATAATCTGCTTCAGTTTGATCTTGCTTCCTCTAGGATGTCATTTACCTTGACTCTTCTTTGGGAAGAAATTGATTGCTCCAACTTCAAATTCGAATGAGATTTATTTTGTGGTTTAATATTATGATATTACATAAACTTTGTGTCAATTTGATAAAAGTACATGAATCAATTTAAAGCATAATAGTAGCTGGTTTAATAAAGTTTCCATTTCTTCCATGCATCTTAATTAACAAATATATCGTTGATTATGAGATATTTTATTAAAGTTTGCATTTTTCTTGCATACTTAGTTGTTGATGAACTGGATATACTATCTTATGAAAGTAGTTGGACTAAGATAATTTGATCAAGTAAGAATGAGATCTCTCATATGACTCAATCAACTTGATTGTGCAATTCATTCTTAAATCTTTAAAGTGATATCCAAACCATCTAACGCAAATTAGGTAGTTAAGCAAATTAAAGAAATGGGCTTTTACGTCTTCCAAAGAGATTCAAACTCACAAAATTGATTTTAACTCTTATTTCTTAAATTAATTACTAAACCAATGTATGTTTGTCTTAAACTGAATGTTATAAAAACCGGACCGAGTATTGAACCGGTAAAAAGAAAGGTTTAAGATTTAAAAATTAAATCAGTATTAAACTGCTACAAAGCCGGTATATAATAAATAAGAAGTAAAAATTATAAGAGTAAAAATATTTTATATAAATAAAAACACACCAATGTATATTATTACATAATGAACTAATAACAAATCAAATATAATAATTCAAACTAAATCTAAATTTAATATAAATTTTAAAATTAAAATTAAAATTATATTTATGAAGGAGATTGCGTTCCACTATCGTTAAAAGTTCTAAATTACTCAACGCTATCTAAAGACCTGTAAACTACGCTTTCATCCAAAGTATTTGCATCAACTCCTTCTATTACATTCGAATAAATTACAAATTAGTAATGTATGAAGTTATTATCAATTGTAAATTTTTAATACATTATACTTTTAACTTAAATATGATCAAAATAAGATATGAATTGGCCATGAATAGATGTTTTTAATTCATTCATTGTGACAAATGCATTTTTTTCCATAAATTGTCCTTTTAAGTTCATTATAATCAAGACCAGGTGGTAGTTCTTCTTCTTCGATCCAAAATCAATATATTCAATACAATTAATATCAACTAGATCATAGATTCTCTTCTTACTAATAGTCAATACAATTAATATCAACTAGATCATACGTTCTCTTCTTACTAAGCACTCTGGAGACATAATAGAGAAATTATAAAGTCAATAATAAAAAATAAAAATAAAACTATAAAACACATGTTCTTCATTATCAGATTATAAGTAACGTAAACAAAGTCATTAAGTCTTGTAGTTCCAAACAATTTCGTTTCTTTGTATAATTATGTTTAAAAACGCTCCAATTACATTCACAACTTAATGTAGAAGTTGCTTGACTGAGTAATCTAATAGCAATATTTCTTAATGTTGGAGCACTTTTACCGAATAATCACCAGCACTTATTTGAATTTTAAGTTAATAGTTATAAAAAATAAAAAATATATTATTACTAAGTAAAAAATGAATTTAAAGGATAAAAACTTACTAGGCTCCATTTTTTTGTCATAAGTTCTCTCCTTGCTTATGATATGATGAAACTCTCTAATCCTTCAGGATAAAATTTAATTTCGTTTATCGCTTTTGATTACTCGTCAATAGAGAAAATATTTTTGCATTTAATTAAATCAAACAGACCGCCCATAATATGATTTGCACATGCATCTCCATTATATAAGCAATAAGGATTAAGAAAATAAGTTGCTAAGTGGATCCTTTGAGTAAGATGTTTATCCCATCGTCAGTCAAGAATATCTATATAATGCTTGTAAAATTTCTCCTTCCCCTTAAAAAGATTTGTAATTATTTTATGAGCTCTATACACACCATTAAATATACAATCCAAAGATGGCTTCTCATTTGAGCTAACAATCCTCAACAACCTTATAAGTAGAGCCATAATCTTCACAATGATCAAGTAAGCATCCCAAAATTTATTATCTAGAATAATAGCACAAACTTCTTTTTCTTTTCCACTCTTTGATAACTTATAACCTGAAAAATGTTTACTTGTCACAAAAATTTCAAGTATTTGTTTATGTTCATAAACACTTTTCAAAGTAATAAATGTAGTTGTAAACTTGGTAGCATCAAAATGCAAGATCTCAACCCAATCTTCTTGGTTTCTTAACTAAGGCAAAAACGTGATATGATTATACACAAAAAATTGTGATCTTAGATACGCGTGAAGAAAGACTAGAAATATAATCCATACCACCAATATCTTTTAAAATAAGATGTATACAATAAGTAGTGTATGGAGACTAATAAATATGCTCATACTTTGATTGTAATAAATACACAGTTGATAAATAATTAGATACATTATTTGTAACAAAATGCACAACATTCTTTGGTCTAACCCATTCGATAATTTTAAAAAATAATTTAAATTCCACTTAGTTTATAAATAATTCCTAAGAATTAGATTCTAGAATTTTGACACATTTAGAACTTGTATAATACTTTGGAATTTTTATAGAATTAATTGAACTTGATTTAATTAATATATCAAATCAAAGTCAACACTAGTTATCTTTTTGAGACTTGATGGGGTTTGACTTGTTTAATGACTTATGTGTATGTGTTTTGGTTATAAGACCTTGAAATTATTTTTATGAGATAAGAAATTTATTATTTTGATGTTAGTAGTATATTAAGTATCTATGTTTGAAATTAGGGTTCTAGAAAATTTCCAGACATTGAATCAGTCTCTTTAATGTCTAGTAGGTTAACTCATTTGTCGTGATAATTTTGGCCGTCAAAATAATTTTGACTTATGCCGAAATTGTCTTAATAAATTTGAGGTGAACTAGGGATGTTTTAAATGACTAATTGATGTTTGGGAATTTTGGAAACCCTAGGGATTAATTTAGAATTAATCCAAGTAGAGCATAACATTTCTAGTGTGACTAGAAAAAGGCATGCGTACTAGAATTAAAGAGTTTAATTTGGACATCAAAATAATTGAACCTCAGGGTTTCTAATCGAATTTTAATTCATAATTCAAATTAGCCTAGACTAACAGTTGTTCCTGATTTGGTTCAAGAGCTGAATTGAATCACAAACTTTAGATATATAGTCAAGTCACAGCCTAAATTAAACCTCCTTTATGCGATACATGCATTAGATGCATTTTAAGGGTGGTTATGGACATAGGCTCAATTTAATTGAGTTGTCCATAATCTGAATATATATATATATATATATATATATCATCCAAGTATTGATGAGAAGTAAGAATAAACCCCTCAACCAAAATATTAGGACTTACACCTTCCATTGATATGGTAAGAACCAAATTCTTTTAGTGTTGGGTTGTTGGGCAAACCAAAGCCCGAACTACACGAATATGTTCAAACCATGGAAATTAGATTTCCAGATTAATGGGTTAGTCCTAACTGGAAATGTTGATTTGTTGGGAAAACCCAAGGCCAACGTGGATAAAGGTAGAGTTGGGTAGCATACATGGGATGTATACATATCAGGAGTTAATAACGCAATGAGTGTGCTAAATAAACAGTTGATGGCACAATTAATAATTGTATAATTGAATGAAATTGGTATGAATGATACCTACCAATTGACCTAAAGTGGCTTTTTGGGTACACGCAAGGTCATTATTAGTGATATTGGATATCGACCCATTAGGAAAATTATAATTTTTCTCGGATTTGTAGTGAGGACTATGGATTTGGATAAAATACTAAGACCTATAATGCAAGTGATTAAAGTCCTTATCAAAAATGCATTTATGTGCATTTTAATGGTTTCTCTCATTTTTCTAGGTTATTGAGTCGTCGCGATGTCTTCATCCAGTGTGAACTTATGCTGTCTACTTGACTGCAACAAACTCATGGGACCAAACTTTTTAGATTGGCTACGAAATTTAAGAATTATTATCAAATATGAGAAATTAAGATATGTCCTAGATGAGCCACTTCTCGATCCCCCTATTGTCGATGCTTTTGATGAGGATTAGAAAGCTTACAAGAAGCTACTAGATGATAGTAAGCTAGCTAGTTGTATTATACTGGCCCCTGTGTCACCAAAAATGCAAAAGCAGTATGAGGCGATGGATGCTCATACCATAGTCCACCATCTAAGGGAACTGTTTGATGAGCAAGCTCGGTTTGAAAGGTTGGAGACGTCGAGGTTGCTTTTTCTCTCTAAGATGACTGAGGGATCGTCTCTAGTGCAGTACGTGCTGAAAATGAATAGATACATTGAGAGGTTGGCCAGTTTAGGTTTCATAATGGATTATGAATTAAGTATAGACTTAATTCTGATTGTGTTTGATCGATAGTTATTCACAGTTTATGCTTAACTATCGAATGAACCAAATATCCACTTCAATACCTCATTTGATTAATCTACTCAGAACAGCTAACTAAATTTTCAAGAAAGACAGTAAGGCTATGATGTTGGTGGACTATGCTTCTGGTTCTCATAAGAGGAACTAAAAGAAGAAGAATAAGTCTGAGAAGCCAGTGCGAGGTATAGCCAGAAGAAGACAAAGTATAATGCATCAAAGGGAATATGTTTCCATTGCAATAAGGAAGGTCATTGGAAGAGGAATTGTAAAGCCTATATGGAGTCATTGAAACAGATGAAAGCATTAGGTGCTCTACCCGTCTACTTCAGGTATGTTATTTGTCATTGGAGTTAATACTATTTCTGATCATAACATTTAAGTATTAGATACCAGATGTAACTCACACATATGTGTTGATATGCAGGGTCTCAGGGATAGTAGACCTCTCAAGAAGGGAGAGATGGAGCTACATATGGGAAATGGAGCAAGAGTTACTGCATTAGCTGTAAGAACCTATGTTTTATATCTTCCTAATAGGCTAACATTAATTTTGGATAATTGCTATTATGTACTTATTGTGACAAAGAACGTTGCATCTATTTCATATCTTAATAAAATAGGATTTCAGTTAACTTTTTCAAGAAATGATTGATCAATTAAGTTCAATAAAATGTTGTATGATACTGTTACATTGTGCAATGGTATTTACATATTAGATATATGCAATCCAATTTTAAATATCAATAGAAAATAAAAGAAAAAATGAAATAACTTAAGATCATCTTACTTTTGGCATTATCGACTTAGCCATATAAGTGAAAGGCATACGGCTAAGCTACACAAGAGTGGTAGATGGTAGCTTAAGATCATTTGATTATGAATCCTATAACACATATGAATCTTGCTTGTTAGGTAAGATGACTAAATTACCTTTTAAAGGAAAGGGTTAATGTGTGAATGGGTTATTAGACCTAATACATTATGATGTATGTGGTCCGATGTCCATTCATGCCAGAGGTGATTTTATATACTTCATTACCTTTATCACTGATTATTCACGATATGGGCATGTGTATCTAATGAGATACAAGTTTAAAGCATTTGAAATGTTCAAACAGTTTAGACATAAAGTAAAGAAACAACTTGGTAAAAGTGTCAAGACACTTCAATTAGATCAAAGTGGTGAATACTCAAACGAGGAGTATTTAAGTTATCTTAGGGATAACGAGATTGTATCCCAATGGACTCCACCTTACACACCGCAACATAATGGTATAACTGAACATTGTTGGACATGGTAAGGTTAATGATGGGCTTAGCAGATCTATCAAAATCCTTTTGGGGTCATGCACTTGAGACTGCTATTTATGTGATAAATAGAGTCCCTTCAAAAGTAGTTGATGTTACTCCATTTGAGATGTGGACTAACAAAAAATCATATCTTTCTTATATAAAAATTTGAGGTTGTCTGGTTTACGTAAAATAGATTCAATTAGACAAGCTTGAAGCGAAATATGATAAATGCCTATTTGTAGGATATCCCAAGGAAAAAAATTGGATATCAATTTTACAATGCTTTAAAATAAAAGGTGATTGTCTTAAAGCATAATGTCGTTTTAGAGAAAAAGTTTCTTTTAAGAGAAGATAATGGGAGCAAAGTTGAACTTAATGAAGTTCATAATGCTTAAACAGATGTAGATCAATTACCTAAACCTAATATTGCTATTCATAGAGATGAGACAACATTTGAACCTTCTGACACATAAAATATTTGTAGTTCAATTAGGATACGTAATGTTCTAGAAAGATATGATTTTCTTGTAAGTGAACATAATGACATATTGCTCATAAGGACGATGAGCCTACAACCTATAAAGAGGCTCTAAAGAGTTCAGAATATGAAAAATGGATTCAAGCCATGAAGTCCAAAATAGATTCCCTGTTTGAAAACCAAGTATAGAATTTAGTTGAATTACCCAAAGGGCCAAAAACCATAGGTGCAAGTGGATTTTCAAGAAGAAAATCGACATGGATGGTAATGTGATTACCTATAAAGTGAAGCTAGTCGCTAAAGGTTATCATCAAAAATAAGGCGTTGACTATAATGAGACTTTTAATCCCATAGCCATGCTTAAATCTATTCGAATACTCCTAGCCATTGTTGCTCATTATGACTATGAGATATGACAAATGGATGTGAAGACAACTTTCCTGAATGAAAACCAAGCTGAGGATATGTATATGATATAACCTGAGGGCTTCATATGCAAAGATGGCAAAAAGGATGCAAGCTTTAAAAATCAATTTATGGATTGAAGCAAACATCTAGGAGTTGGAACATCCGATTTGATGAGACAATTAAAGAGTTTGATTTCTCACAAAATTTAGATGAACCTTGTGTATATAAGAATATTAGTGGGAGTGCTATTATATTTCTCGTGTTATATGTGGATGGAATATTACTAATAGGAAATGATGTCTCAAGTTTGCAATCTACCAAAATTTGGTTGTCTCGGAATTTCTCCACGAAAGACCTTGGAGAAGCAACTTATATATTAACAACAAAATCTATAGAGATAGATAAAGGAAATTGCTAGGTCTTTCATAGTCTATATATATAGATAAAGTGCTAAAGAGGTTTAGTATAGAGCAATCCAAGAGAAGGTTTTTTCCCATGACATATAGGATAAAACTCTCGAAATCTATGTATCCTAAGATAAAAGATGAGAGGACTCGAATAAGCTTGATTCCATATGCTTCGGCTATAGGATCAATCATTTATGCTAGCTATGTTATGTACGAGACTTGATATATTGTATGCTCCAAGTGTTATAAGCAGATATCAATCAAATCTTGGTGAGTCTCGCTGGGTGGCTATTAAGAATATCCTAAAGTAGTTAAGAATGACTAAAGATGTATTCTTCGCATATGAAGATGGAGATCTCGTAGTTAGCGGGCATACAGATGCTAGTTTTCAATCTGACTAAGATGACTCCAAATCTCAGTCAGGTTATGTTGTCAAATGGTCAAGCAGTTAATTGGAAGAGTTCCAAACGAGAGACAAATGTAGATTCAATGACCGAGTCAGAGTACATTTCAGCTACGAAAGCGACAAAAGAAGCTGTTTGGATCAAGAAGTTTGTTATGGAACTTGGAGTAGTTCTGAGCATTGTAAACCTGATACTATTTTATTGTGACAACAGTATGGGGCTATTGTTGAAGCGAAGGAACCAAGGACTTATCGGAAGAACATACTCAGACGATATCACCTAATCAGGGAGATCATTGATAGAGGTGATGTAAAGATAGAGAAAGTGCCCATAGATGAAAACATCGTTGATCCTTTGATAAAGCCACTTCCTTAAATGAAATTTGATTCTAGTGTGCATATAGTATAAGATATAAAGGCAATTGACTTTAGTGCAAGTGGTAGATTGTTAGAGTAGTGCTATATGGTTAATCACCTTTACCACTTTTGTACAAAATTTATTTTGATTAATAAAGCAAAAGCCAATTTTTATTAATTTGATGTTCATTTATTTACAAATTGGTGTCGTTGTTAAAATCAAATTAGTGAAGTCTATGATACAAAATATAGTATGAAGGAATTCATGATGAGATCATGATAGTGAGATTCCTATCATGTACAATTATGTTATTATCTAAATTATACCTAGTTACAGGATTAATGAGACAGGACATTGTTAATCTAGATAGACTAGTATATGTTATACTCCTTGATTTGATCAAGCAGTGGATCTTATCAACTGTAAGCATGGGATATTTAAAGTTAACATATGGATGTTTATTAAGAGTAGTAAGTAAATTGGATAACCTGCTATGAGATTATTATATGGATGATCTATCAAATGTCAGTGATTAATCTCATCATAGCAATAGTGCAAATATCCTTAGATTTAAGGTACTCAAGGATATCCTAGATACTGATCCTGTGCTTTGACACCATTCCTAGTTGCCTCAGTATGAGGTTGCTCATAAGGTAGTGATTGGGAACAGCTATTGATATTTGAAGGTAATTAGGTAGCCAATAAAGGATTCACCACTCTAGATATAAGGAGATGATACCCACGGCCTCTTATCAGGGTCATTACTCGAGAGTCTCTGGCTAGAGCAATTATGTGTCATAAAGAGAGTCTTAATGACACATAGAGTAATGAGATCCCAGGATAAGAACTAACATTACTGAAATTAGATTTGACATAGTCAGTCTAGTGGTAGTTGACATTAGCCCATACTTTGAACCAAGTAGGGTATAAAATGGTGAAAGGACGAATTGCATGGTAATTGACTATAGAAAGGTTTATAAGTCAGATAATTAACTATTGAAGAGTTCGAGTATTAATCCACTTACATTTCGGTAAATTGGCATCATGAAAACCTTCATGATTTACTCAGAATAAGAGTTAATTCAAGTGACCAAAATAACTAAGAACCTAAGGGTCACATGCATAAAAGATTTGATGAAAAACAAAGTGTACATGGCTGTCAATTAAGCAAGCCATGATCATGGCTTATAGGCCATGATCGTGACTGACTTAATGATAGGTAGTACATAAGTGAAATCTTTACTTATGTACACACGAATTTTTAGCCATAAAATACACTCATTAGAGAGACTAAGGGTCTATAAGAGTTTTGGAAGTTGAAAGGAGTGACCTTGAGATTTATTCATACAATCTTAAGAAATTATTGTATGAGATTAATTGCATGCAACTTGGTTTTGATCTAACTATCACTAGAGCATCTACTTGAACTCATCTTGTTTGGTGCTCTAACTATCCTTACACATTGACTTTTCTTCATCTTTGCATGCTCTCTAGAGGCCAAGGAAGGTGTTTGTTGTTTGCCACAACCCAAACAATGAAAAAATTGAAGAGAGGAGTAGTGTTTGCAAGGTATATATGCTACAGTTTCATGTTCTTATAATCTGTTTATACGTGCACGTAGATTCTAGATTTTCTAGGGATATCGTGGGGCTGAAATTTTGGTTCCGACACTTCCGCTGCTTTGCCATAGATGTGATGTATGAATCCATGGCTCCCTAGAAATATTTACGCTGAGAGACATAGCCTAAAACTCCTCCCTTTCTTGTACTATTACTTGTCATATACACTATTCTAATTTTTTGGCTTAGGAGTAATGCAACAATGTTGTGGAAAGGCAACCCCCTATGTATGTTTTGTTGAGATATGGAGCCTGATAAAATATTTGGACTTTACACTAGGCCCACAATCAGTTATATATTTTGTATTCTCTTGAGCATATAAATACGTTTTATTCTCCTTATGTATATAGGTTGAAAAACATTCAAAATGAAATAAAAGAAAACCCTAGCCACCGGTGGACGAAGCAAAACGTTAGTGAACCACGTAAATCTGTGTGTGCGTCTGTTATTTTCGTACTCATTCTTTGATTATTGTGATTAATAATTCGTAAAAACTGGTATCAGAGCTTGGTTCGTATCACAACCATCTTAAAAGATGGAAAGCGTGAAGGTTCAAATTGAGAAATTCGATGGAACCGATTTTAGTTTCTGGAAGATGCAGATGGAAGATTATCTATATCAGAGAAACCTCCACGAACCTTTGTCAGGGGAGAAACTAGAAACCATGAAACAGGAAGTTTGGGATCTGAAAGATCGGCAGGTGCTAGGGTTGATTCATTTGTCATTGGCAAGAAACTTTACCTTCAACATCGTTAAGGAGACAACGACTACAGAAGTACTGAAGGCTTTGGCAAACATATATGAAAAACCATCAGCCATTAATAAGGTAAATCTGATGCGTCATTTATTTAATCTGGAGATGTCTGAAAATGGATCTGTCATAGCTCATATTAACGAATTTAATATGATTATTAGTCAATTAAACTCTGTTGATATTAATTTTGAGGATGAGATTAGAAGCCCTAATTTTGATGTCCTCTCTACCCGAGTCGTGGGATACTATTGTTTCCACAATTAGCAGTTTGTTTGGGTATGAGAAGCTAAGGTTTGATGAAGTCTGAGATGTTGTTTTGAGTGAGAGCATTCACAAAAGGGAAATCAAGGATTCGTCTGGTAAGGCACTCAATATCGAGGGAAGGGGCAAGAGAAAGTAGTAGGGAGGTTATAGTAAACATGGTCGATCAAAATCATAAGGGCGGGGAAAATCTTAAGGCAAAAACGAGGTCTCTTGTTGGAACTGTGGTGAAAAAGGACACTTCAAAAAGGACTGCTTTAAACCTAAGAAAAATAATGAGTCCCATAAAGATGATGATTCTGTATGTTCTGCGAAAGAAATTGGTGACGCCTTAATTCCTAGTGTGGATAGTCTGGTTGACTCCTGGATACTTGTTTCCGGTGCATCATTCCACTCTTCTCCGAGCAAAGAGTTATTCCATAATTTCAATTCTAGAAATTTTGGGAAACTGTATTTTGCTGATAATAGAGCTTTGGAGATTGCTGGAAAGGGGGATGTGTGTATTCAGACCTCAGGTGGGAGTAAATGGAAGTTGCAGGATGTCTGATATATTCCTGACTTAAAGAAGAATTTGATTTCTGTTTATCAGTTGGACAACACGGGCAGTGTTCAGGGAGAGTTCTTGGAAAATTGTGAAGGGAGATATGGTGATAGCTCGGGGAATAAAAATTGGAACTCTATACACTACCGCAGGGTGTCCGAACATAGTTGCTGTAGTTAATAGTAGATCAAGCTCGAGTCTACGGCACAACAAACTAAGACACATGAGTCAGAAAGGATGAATATGCTAGCTTTAAAGGGGTACCTGCAAGGTTTGAAATATGTTGATATGGGTTTTTGTGAGAGTTGTGTTCTAGGAAAGCAAAAACGGGTCAGTTTCATAAAGGCTAGCAGAGAACCAAAGGCATAGAACTAGTACACACAGACGTGTGGGGCCATCCCTAGTCTCTTCTCTTAGTGGTTCGAGATACTACGTTACCTTCATTGATGATTTCAGTAGGAAGGTATGGGTTTACTTTCTAAAGCATTAGTCAGATGTGTTTGTTACCTTTAAGAGGTGGAAGGCTGAAGTTGAAGATCAGATTGGGTAGAGGATCAAATGCTTAAGGTCTGATAATGGTGGAGAGTATGATTTTACAGAATTCAAGAAGTTCTGTGTTAATGAGGGAATCAGGTATACCAGTACAGTTCTTGACAAGGCAAGACAGAATGGGATTGCTGAAAGAATGAACGTTGAATGAGCGAGCAAGAAATATGAGACTATATGCTAGGCTACCAAAAATGTTTTGGGCAGATGCAGTGAGCACAGTAACATACTTGATAAATAGAGGACCTTTAGTTCCTTTGGGTTTCAAGATACTTGAAGAGGTTTGGTCGGGTAAGGAGGTCAAGTTTACTCACCTGCAGTCTTTTGGGTGTGCTACCTATATTCATATTGATCCAGAGAAGAGAGACAAGCTTGATGCAAAGGTTTTGAAGTGCTACTTCAATAGGTATGGTTCGGATCAGTTTGGATACAGATTTTGGGATGACAAGAATAGGAAGATCTTGAGACACTATGATGTAACGTTTGATGAGAATGTTCTGTATAAGGACAAGTTTGGGGTGCGATCTGAAGATGCAGAAGAAGTGGGAGCTGATGTTGCGGTAATATCACAGGAAAATCCAGAAAATATTGCAGAACCAAAATAGCATCCAGTCACAGCTGAGCTAGTGTTGAGGAGATCTACCTGGGTTACCAGGTCACCAGAGAGGTATTCACCATCCTTGCATTATTTTTTGTTGACTTTTATAGAGCAACCAGAATTGTTTGATGAGGCTTTGCAAGTGAAGGAGCCAATCAAGTAGGAGCAAGCGATGGATGATGAGATATGGTCACTTGAGAAGAATGATACTTGGGAGTTAACCGAGTTGCCTACAGGGAAGAAAGCTCTATTGAACAAGTGGGTCTATAGGATTAAGAATGAAACTGATGTTACAGTTAGGTTCAAGGCTCGATTGGTGGTTAAGGGATATTCACAAAGTAAAGGCATTGACTACACTGAAATATTCTCTCCTATTGTGAAGCTAACTACAATCAGAATTCTGTTGAGTATTGTTGCAGTAGAGCACTTGCACCTTGAGCAGATGGATATAAAAATAGCTTTTTTACATGGAGATCTGGAAAAAGAAATCTACATGCAGTAACCTGAGGGATACGAGATCTCTGGTAAGGAACACATGGTGTGTAAGCTAAAGAGGAGCTTGTATAGATTGAAACAAGCTCCAAGATAGTAGTACAAGAAGTTTGACTCTTTCATGTTCAGAAACAGTTTTCGCAGGAGTGAAAAGGATTAGTGTTGTTACATCAAGAAGTTACCAACTCCTTTGTTATTTTACTCTTGTATGTGGATGATATGTTGATTGCAGGTTCAAGTATAGAGGAGATAAATAATCTTAAAGGGAGACTATCATTAAAGTTTGAGATGAAAGATTTGGGTGTAATAAAACAGATTCTAGGGATGAGGATTTCTAGAGACCGGCCTACTGGTATTCTATATCTGTCCTAGCAATAATACATTGAGAAGGTGTTATCTAGGTTCAGAGTTGATGATGCTAAGCCCAAGATCTTGCCTTTGTCTATCCATCTTGAATTGTCAAAGGAGCAATCACCCAAAACAACTGAGGAACATGAGCACATGGCAAAAGTTCCCTATGCTTTTGCAGTTGGGAGTTTGATGTATGCTATGGTCTGTAATAGCACATGTAGTAGGAGCTGTGAGCAGATACATGTCAGATCCAGGGAAAGAGCATTCGGAAGTTGTGAAGTGGCTTCTGAGATACTTGAAAGGAATAGTTAGCACCTCACTTTGTTATGGGAATGGCAAGGTAGTACTAGAGGGTTTTGTTGATGTTGATCTTAGTGGATATGTGGATTTAAGTAAGAGTACATCCAGGTATGTCTACACTATAGATGGGACAACAGTGAGCTGGATATCTAAACTTCATAAGTGTGTCTCTATGTCATCTACAAAGGCTAAATATATTGCAATAGCTGAAGCTAGTAAGGAGATGATATGGTTGACTGATTGCTTGGAAGAGTTGGGCAAGAAGAAGCATAACAAGGTTCTATTCATTGATAGTCAGAGTACCATTCAGCTGGTGAAGAACTCAGTGTATCATTTTAGAACAAAACACATCTGGCACATGTACCATTTCAGTCGCAGTCTGGTGGAAGAAGCTGAGATGTGTTTGATGAAGATTGATGGTGCTAAGAATCTAGCAGACATGTTGACTAAAGGTGTTGACGCTTGGAAACTGGGGTTATCCAAGGCCTCAGTTGGTCTTCAATCTTAGCGTAGGAGATGTGGCGGCTAGGTGAGTTTGTTGGGTATAATGGCTTGGAGAATGAAGATGGATGGGTTAACTGGATCAGTCTCCAAGTGCGAGAATTGTTAAGATATGGAGCCTGATAAAATATTTGGACTTTGCACCAGGCCCACGATCAGTTATATCTTTTGTATTCTCCTGAACATATAAATTCGTTTTATTCTCCTTATGTACATAGGTTGAAAAAACATTCACAGTGAAATAAAAAAAAACCTAGCCTCATGGATGTAGCCAAACATTGGTAAACCACGTAAATCTGTGTGTGTGTGTCTGTTATTTTTGCACTCGTTCTTTAATTATTATGATTGATCGTTCATAACATGTTTTGTACATGTACTTTAATTCTTTACTAATGAAGCTCATTTTTATTTTTCAAAAGAAAAACTTTTGATCTTAACACAAGGAGTCAAATATATACAAAAGAAACAGAAAAGAGGTCGAAAAATATTCTCTATGGAAGAGATGCAGGCCCCTCCAGTTTTAGAAGAGATGACCAGGTCAAACGTAAGTAGATTCTCTATGGGTATGGATATGCCTGATGGAGCATAAATTTGAATGCAGCATATAAAATTTACTTATAAAAACCTTTCTTCTAAAACAAAGAACATGTACTCGCGCGTCACATTATCTTCAACGACTTTTGCGTAGAGATGTCAATTTCGACTCGGCCTGACTTGGCCAGTTTTTGGCCCTGGTTTGGAGGGCCATGGGCAGGCCATATGGTCAGCCCACGCGAGCCACAGGCCGGCCTGCTGCCCATCCATTTTGTCCAAAACGACGTCGTTTTGGACAAAATGATGTCGTTTTATCCAAAACGACGCCGTTTTCTCTTTTTTAATTAAAAAATCATTTTAGATAAAATGATGTCGTATTGTCCAAAACGACGCCGTTTTCTCTTTTTTAATTAAAAAATTTAGACGAGCCGACCACGGGCCCGACTGCGGGCCAGCCCATCCCATCCCATTGACATCCCTACTTTTGTGGGCTAGTCCTTGTAACAATTGCTTTGTTAGCTAGCGACGTTTCTTTGGTTGCTCTCCTGCCAGCCCGTGGCCCGACGTCACTGAGGCAGGGGCTGGCCTTGGCCTGACCCAGCCCAACCCATTGACATCCCTACTTTTACGGGCTAGTCCTTGTAACAATCGCTTTGTTGGCTAGCGACGTTTCTTTGGTTGCTCTCCTTCTATTTTAAAGACATTTACCATCATAATTTAATTGTTTTACATTTTCAGAAAAAAAAATAGTTTGACTGTGACTTGGTCATTTCAATTGAAATCCGCGGACATCAGAAGCTAAATTGTTCATTCCTTGTATTGTCCTGCTTCTAGTTTCAAAAGTTTATTAAGAACGCTTTAGATAAGCAACCTAAAGAAAGTTTTAAGAGCAGGCAGATCATACATGGGATTATGTTGTAATTATTATACATGTCTTGAATGTGAGAAAATCATCACAGTTAGGGTGCTAGCAAGTAGTAATAAAAAAATCAGTCACTCCAAGAGACTAGGATACTTTTTTTTTTTATTTAACAAAGGAAAAGCCAAAACAAAACAAACTCGCAGGCCCTCCGCGTCTAACGTAGGGTGCGAGGATACATCATATCATGCATATCGTGCGTGAGAACGTCGGGAAGAGTCTCCGGAGGGTCTCGAAGGTAGTGCAAGCCAGGGCCCATCCGATAGGCTAATGCGGTCAGTCTATCTGCACATTGATTGCCTTCCCGATGGATATGCTGAAATTGAACCTACCACTCCC
>JANZXR010210098.1:0-31817 GCA_027575705.1 Erythroxylum echinodendron | reverse complement strand
TTGCACATAACTCACTATTCACTACTGCATGAGCATGAGATGTGGTAATTTACCACATCTGGACCCGTTTCTCTGGTCCGACCCATTCTCTGGAAACGGGATGTTACAGAATGAATCCATTTAGAGGATAATAACTTAACTTTAGCAAAAGGAATATAAGGGTGCATCCTATATTTGAAGCAATAAGGTCGTAAAGTGGAAAGGACGTTTGGTGATAGGTAACCTAATGATATTAAGAACCAAGCTAAAATATTTGCTTATGTATCAGCTCAGGGAGGTCATTCGGGTTGGTTAAGTGTATACAAAAAATTAATAATATGTTCTTTTAGTGTAAATAGCAAAGGGATGTATATAAATATGTTAGAAAATGTGAAATCTACCAGACAAACAAGTATGAGACATTAATTTCTCTTATATTACTTTAGTAATTACTCATCCCAAACGATTATAATGATAGTGATGTTGTATTCTTTAACTCTTTTTAGAAGGAATTATCTATATTTTAAAGGGTAGCATTGTAATTCTTTATTGCCTACCACCTACAAATCGATGGCCAGAGAGAGTTCCTCAATCACATCTTAGAAACGTACCTTAGATGTATGACATCAGAGCTCCCAAGTTAATGGAATAAGTAGTTATCCCTTTAGAATAATGATATACTACCACCTTCCTTTTTTGCTATAACCATCAAACCATTTAAAGTTGTATATAAATATTCACCTCTATTATACATTCCATAATTAACTAGTAGTTCTAATACTTTATTGATTGATCAAGTGTAAAAAGATAAGGAAACTATTATATAGATATTGAAATTTCATCACTAAAGTTAGTACAATTTAATGTAGTAGTGGTAAATGGATATCGTTCACACGAGGAATCTTAACGGTAAAAGAGTTACAAATTCAAAACAAAACAAAGTAACGAAATTTGGGGGGGGGGATTTAAATTACGAATTAAACAAAATTTAAATGGAATACGAAATTGAAAAATAACAAATAGCAAAACAATGATAATCTAACAATCAATGAGAATGAATCTTGGCTTTCAGTCTCCTTCATTATTGAACTTGGGTTGATCATCAATACTAAAATATCTAACTTAACAGTTAAGCATTCGTCGTGGTAGACTTCTTTACCTATTTTGTATTATGTTTAGTTAACCAAAACATGTATTTGAATTAACCCTTATTAATTAATAGCCTGGATACGATCTCAGATTTAATTAATTAATAGCTTTACGAATCAAGAAAATCGACGAACTAGACAACATACATACGATGTATATTTAGCCTAGACAATTATTTTTCCTAGAATTATGTCAAAAAATTCCTAGTCACTACTTTTGATTAAAAGAATTGAACGTCAACCTGTTTAATCTAGCGATTGACTAAATAAAATCACAAACTAGTTGCGCACCTAGCTGTAAAATCAAAAAAATCAAATAATAACTCAGAAAATAATTAATACTTGACTGATAAATCAATTGAAACAAAGAACAAAAGTCTCACAACATTCAGAGTTCAATAACTAGGATTCCGTAAATCAAGAAAAAGATTTAGCTACTCATAATGGAATTGAATATAAAAGAAATAACAAAATATATTGTCTCCACCCCAGGTCTTTATAGAACTTCCGAAAATATGTAGCAAAGTACTACAGAAAATTAAAAAACTATAGCTGTCAAAAACAAGAATAAAAGTGCAGAAAATGTCCCAAAAACTACTCCTAAAGTGGCTGCGTGAATAGTAATGCGAAATCAAACCCTGCAGAAATTGAACCTAACTATATCTGACCAAAAAAAGAAGAAAAACTGTAGAACATAAACTATCTAAAGGTGGATGGTGAAAAGCAAGAAGAAAAACTAACCCTAAAGTGGCTGTCGCCAAAAGCTAGAAGAAAAACTAACCCTAAAGTGGATGTGCGTCTACAGTGTCGTGAACAGTACCTATGTGTACTGTTCACATTTTTTTCTCCTTTTAATGCCTTTTTCCCTCTCTTTTATTCCATTCTCCTAATCTTTTGCAGATAATCATTATCCCACTTCAAGTTACAGATCCCTTTGATAAGATGGCAGTATAATCTTTAAAGATTATGAAAATTTTGAATTTGAACTTTGAAACAAAATCTGCAGAATCTGTCTTCATCCTTGCACGTGGCCACGTCTAGTCACTAAATTGCTGCCAGATTTGGAATTTCGAATTTTCTTCGTTTCTTTTTCCTCTTTTGATTCAATTCATCTCTAAGGTGTTGAAAATCATCTGCAAACAATTATACGACAATTCCATTAATTTTAAATAATAATTTCAACACATTAAAGAGAATTAAGTACAAAATAAGCGCAAATTAATAACTTAACAAATTCCCCTACGCCTAACCTTTGCTCACCCTCGAGAAAACATGCCAAACCACTACGCTTTATCAATTCATCCTTCAGAAGATTAAATCCAACAATCCATTAACTTGGGCCAGTAAGACTTAAGTTGTAACACATATCATAATCGCTTTTCACCAATGCAAATAAACGAAGTCAAAATAAGACATCTTTGCTCAAAAGCAAATATGAAATCAAAATGAATTCTTCTCACGAATTTCGCTCTTACACTCAAGTGTTTCTCTCAATCTCCCTCTAAAATATTACACTACCATAAGCTTGCAATTTTACCAGTTATCATTCATTCAGATCACATGAGCTAATAGATCATAAGGACTTTATTCAGGGTTGTAGTGGGGCTAGGTTCACAGGTGAGGTAAAAATGGAAAAATGTTAATCACAAGCATTCACAAAGTATCAAGTAAAAGGGATACTCAACTTAAAATTATGAGATAAACACATGACACAAAGGGTTACAACTACTTATACTAACTCCTACTATGTTTTATTCTTCTTCTTTTTTTCTTTTTTTTCTGTTTTCTTTTTTTTACTTGGCTAAGAACAAGGGAGAGCAATAAAAACAAGAGAAAATAATAGCAGCATAACTTAACAAACATATGAGTAGAAGTATCTATAAAAGTACCTCAGAACACAATACATAACAAAAGTCCCAAATTACTCAATGCTTCATTCAACTTGTGATATGGTAAGGCTAATGGGGCTTTTGGGTCTTAAAAATAGGGTGATTAATTGAAAAACAAGGATAAAGGCTCAAAAATATTTGCAAAGGAAAAATAAGTAGGTAGGTCATTTTTAAGATAAAGGGTTTAAAAATAAGGAAGGCCTTAATCATGTCTATATCCCATGTAATCAAATAAATTCAAACTGGTTCTGTGCAAGTTCTGAAGGCAACATGAATAGAGGAGCATCACACAATTCAAAGAAATAGCATGACATAAAGATGATATCATTTAGGCTCCAATTTCGCTCACAGGTTTAACTTAAGAATTCACTTCAATTCTATACATTCGTCATCACTCAAATGTCAAAATTTTGACTAAGTCTATAAGATCAGTTATTGCAATCAATCAACATGATTCACCTTAAAACTCACTTAGCCTAATTTAATTTCGTGCATATACTCTTTCTCATCCGAACTAATATGATAAAGCTTGATGGCTTAACATGCATAACCAACATTCAAAAACCAACAAAAAATCACACAAAAATAAAAAAATAGTCACACACAAAAACTCTAATTCTTTCCCCACACCTAGACCATTCTTTCCCCCACACCTAGACCAACATTGTCCTCAATGTTATAACATAAAAATAAAGAAACAAAAATATAAAAGAAGAGGAAAAAGAATGCTTCTTTATTTTATTGAAATTCGACTTCATGGTGTTGGCGGACGTGGAGGCTGGAATCTTTGTTGTTGGAAGAAAGCGAGCTGGTTAGTCTCTAATCTGTCCAATCTGCGTTCCATGCGTTGTAGGAGTGCTAAAATAGTTGGATCACTCGTCGAAAGATGTGCTGTGGTGGGATATGATTATTGTGCAGTTATGGTTATGGAGATGTTTGTATTGGCAGTTCTTCTTCTTCACCGATGTGGACGAGGGGCGGGTTGTACAGTCGGTCAAGGTGGGGAAAATGTGTATTCATTAGCTTCGGTAGTAACTACCAGTCCTATCCTGTACAAACACTCACAATCCAATGGTTCCATCTGACAAGCAACTGTGAGGTTAGTGTTCTCAACATCTAAAACTCCCACATTAACAGAAATTTGAGTGACATATAAACCTAGGATTAAAGATGGATTTTGCCTTTTCAAGATAGAATGCATTTGAGTGAGCATCCAAAAACCCAAATTAATTGAGACATCATTTTCCATACACTATAGAAAGAAGAATTCAGCTTTTGATAAGACACCAACAGTTTGTCGATGACCAAAAAAATTGTAAACTAGAAAACGATGAATGTACTTTAAAGCTGGTGAACTTTTGGAAGTGTAAGGGTTATATCTTTCAGAATCAACAGATCATTCTAACCACAGTGCATAGGGATCAAATTCAGGCACATAACCACAACAACCATGTAAAAATGCATCACTTTTAGCCATAGATTTTGTCACAAATTTCATTATTGCACAAAATGAAGCAACTGAAAATGAATGCCACTTATTCATAAGCCTACACTCAATCATGCCAGGTGTAAACAAGGTGAAATTTGGATCATCTATTTTGAATTGAAAAGTGGCATAAAATTCCCTAGTTAATTCCACATACGTAGGGCAACGAACACTAATATAATTTAACCAACCCATTTTATTTGCATAATGTTGGATTTTGGAACAAATATTTAGAGTGTCCAATGTGTCATCATTTATGAACTTGCAAGGATTTATATGTTTATCATAAATAAGTTCAAATCTATTCTGATCACTTTTTCAATGAAACGAGTTAAATGTATTAACTGTCAATTACAACCTACTCTAAGAAACAACATTGTTACCTCTTTTGTTGCTGCTGCGTGTTGCAATTGTAATTCTGCCACTGTTTGCTTGTACATTCTGTTCATTTGCTGTTATTTCTGGTTCTGTGTGTGCATGCTCCTGTGTTTCCCTTACTTTTAGTTGTTGCTGGCCTGTAATTATGTTGTAGGGGTTAGATTCTGTTGAAATTTTTGTTGACTGTGTAGGTGGGGATAATAGTGGGGGTGATTCTGAACTATCGTCAATATGAATAGGGTTATCTAGAGAACAATGTTGCTGCAATTGTTTGGTAATTCTTAGGGTATTGAGACGACTTGAACGTCTAGGAGGCATGAATCTGGGCAGGTGGACAGACTCAAAAGAGCTTGGTTTGTGCTCGAACAATTTATCAAACACTTTGTGGGTGTGGTATTGTCTTCTCTTTTTCATGACATTGTTCACGCAGCTCTTCTCTCTTTGTTCTACCGAAACTCTTATTTCATTCTTTCTTTGTGTGATGGGCTGGCTAATCTTCACGTTTCACTTTGAATCACAGATCTGAAATTGAAATAAGAAAAACGAAGTTGCTTGAATGGTGGATGGTTTTTGTGTTATAGAAGAGTGAAAAAAGTTGCAGTGAAGACAATGGAAGGGGTATAGATTTCGGTGAATGAGACAAGGATGTGAGGATGTGTGTATGGGTTTTCAGAAATTGGCAAGAAGATTACACCAGCTTCACGCAGAAAGTGAATTGAAGGAGTGGGTTACTGCTGTTATGAAGCTACAGGTGAACGAGGATGGTGGGGCTGATGTGCACTTTGAGGCTTTTCAGATGAGTGAGATGTGCATAAGGTTGTTAAGAGAAGGGTGGTTTGACAGTGGAATGCCTAATTCGTGAAGGTAGTATTGGGTTTCTGCGAATGAGAGGAGGGACAAAAGAGATGAAAAAATTATCTAAAATTTTCATTTTTTTAAGATAAAAGAATTAAAATTGCATAATTGAAAGTAATAAAATTTTGAAAATTAAAAACTAACTAAACTGAAATAAACCTAAGAAAAATAAAAATAAAAGCTGCTGAAAAATAAAAATAAAAATATAAACAAAACTGAAAATTTTACGAGTTTCTCGAATGTGCTTCTTTAAAGTCTTTAGCTAGACGTGTTTCTTTTTCTTACCTGATTAGAAATAGGTTGGGAATACCAACTCTATTTATTCCACTTGCTCAACTAAAAAGTTCTCATAATATGACTTTAGGCGGTGTCCGTTAACTTTAAATACCTTAGAGGTATCTAAATTCTGAATTTCTACTGCAACATGAGAAAAAACGTTAGTAACAATAAACGGTCCAAGCCAACAAGATCGTAATTTTCCTACAAATAACTTAAGCTTCGAATGATAAAGAAGAACTTTTTGTCCAATTGAAAAATGTTTCCTAGAAATCATTTTATCATGAAAAGCTTTAGTTTTTTCCTTATAAATTTTCGCATTCTTATATGCCTCATTACGAATCTCCTCTAATTCTTGCAATTACAGTTTTCTATTGTTACTAACCTCTCCCTGATCCATATTCAACTACTTCACAGCCCAATAAGCTCTATGCTCTATTTCCACAGGTAAATGACAAGGCCTACCAAAAACTAACCTGTAAGGCGACATGCCTATTGGAGTTTTGTACGCACTCTCGTATGCCCACAAAGCATCATCCAATCGTAAACTCCAATCCTTTTGGTTCAGATTCACCACTTTCTCTAATATGGATTTGATCTCTCTATTGGACACCTCAGCTTGCCTACTTGTCTGCGGATGGTAGGCTGTAAAGACTCGGTGTGTGATACCACATCCTTTCATTAAAGCTTCAAAAATCTTGTTGCAGAAATGTGTTCCTCGATTGCTAATGATAGCTCGAGGCATTCTGAACCTGACAAAAATATTTGATTTAACAAAATCAACAACAGTTTTAGCATCGTTAGATACAGTAGCCTTAGCTTCAACCCATTTCGAAACGTAATCTACAGCCAACAAAATGTAGTTCTTACCAAAGGAGGAAGGGAAAGGACCCATAAAGTCTATTCCCTAAACATAAAAAATCTCACATAATAGAATGTTCGTAAGTGGCATTTGATTTTTCAATCCTAAGTTACCTGTTCTTTGACAGCGATCGCAAGACTTGGAAAACATGTAAGAGTCATAAAATAACTTAGGCCAAAATAGTCTATATTCAAGATTTTTTCAAGTAGTCCTTTTGGGACCAAAGTGTCCCCCATACACAGATGAATGAAAAAAAATGTAAAATAGACAGAATTTTCTCATTTGTGACATATCTCCTAACAATCTGATCAAAACAAAATTTTCATAAATGAGGTTCATCCCAAATGTAATATTCAGCCTCTCACCTAATTTTATCTCTTTCAGCTCTAGATAAGTCACTAGGTAAAGACGTAGTCACTAAATAGTTTACTATGTCTGCATACTATGGAATTACTTGTTGAATTGCGAAGAGAATTTCATCCAAAAATTTTTCATGAAGAACATCAGATATAGTACCTGGAGTGATTCTACTTAGATGATCAGCCACCAAATTTTCAGCTCCTGTCCTGTCACGGATTTCCAAATCAAATTCTTGAAGTAGTAAATCCCATCAAATCAATCTAGGTTTGGCTTCTTTCTTGTTCACCAAAGACTTCAGAGCCGCATGGTCTAAATAGATGATCACCTTTGTCCCCAATAGGTATGACCAAAACTTCTCCAATCTAAAGACGACCACTAAAAACTCCTTCGTTGTAGAATAATTTTTCTGGGCATCATTAAGTGTCATAGATGCATAATAAATAACATGAGATATCTTGTCCACTTTTTGGCCCAGCATGATGCCAACTACATAATCCGAAGCATCGCACATCAACTGAAGGGCTTGTCCCATTTTGGTGGCTGAATAATCGGTGCTGTAGTCAATCGCTCCTTAACTTCATCAAATGCATTTTTTCATGACTCATCAAAATCAAATTTCATGTCTTTTTGAAGCAATCTGCATATGGGATGCGTAAATTTGGAGACGTCCTTGATAAAGCGCTAAGAAAATCCTGCATGACCAAGAAAAAAATGAACTTCCCACACAATCGTAGGATAAGATAAAGATCGAATAACATCTATCTTAGCCCTATCAAATTCAATTCCTTTTGAAGAAACAGTATGGCCCAAAATAATGCCTTGATTAACCATGAAATGGAATTTTTCATAATTTAGAACCAAAGGTTTCAATGTAACATTTTAGCACTTTTTCAAGATTAAAAATGCATGTTTCAAAAGACTCTCCATAGACCGTGAAATCATTCATAAAACTTTCCATGCAATTTTTCACAAGATTGGAGAAAATACTTACCATACACCATTGAAATGTCGCCAGTGTGTTGCATAATCCAAATGGCATTCTTTGGTAAGCGAAGGTGCTAAATGGACATGTGAAGGTTGTCTTCTCCTGATACTTAGGTGCTACCAAAATCTGGTGATATCCTGAGTAGCCATCTAAACAACAGTAATGAGATTTACCTGCAAGTCTTTCAAGCATTTGATCAATAAATGGAAGCGAAAAATGATCTTTTCTAGTAACTGAACTAAGCTTCCTATAATCTATGCATACCCTTTAACCGTTTTGAACACGAGTTGGTATTAACTCACCATTTCTATTTTCAATCATAGTCACACTAGTTTTCTTCGCTACTACCTGGACCGGACTTACCCAATTACTATCCGAAATCTGATAAATGATACCTACGTCAAGAAGCTTCAAAATTTCTTTCTTCACCACTTCCATCATGGGTGGATTTAGACGACATTGGGGTTATCTTACCTCCTTCGCTTCATCTTCCATCAAAACTCGGTACATGCAGATAGTTGGGCTAATACCTTTCAAATCAGCCACTATCCAACTGAAAGCTTCTTTATTCTCATTTAACACATTAACTAGCTGACTTTCCTGCACATTCGAAAGTTGATTAGAAATAATAAGAGGCAATGTGTCTTTCTCACCTAAAAAGATGTATTTCAAATGACTAGATAGGCTTTTTAATTCCAACATTGGTGGGATGGTTAATGATGGAAACAATTTGTTCAAACTTTTAGGCATTTCCACGAACATGAGCTAATGGGAGAGTGGTTCGGTGGTCTCTAAGCAAAGTGACGTTTCCATTGGTTTACTAGCTAATGCCTTTCCCTCACTTCCTTGCCACATTGATGCCCTTTCCATTTCCAAGATCATTTCAACTTCATCTTTGTCCTTCAAAATTAAGTTTTCCTGCACCCATGTGTCAATAAAATCCATAGAAATAATAGATTGTTCATCATCCAAAATTTTCATGGTATTGTAAATATTGAACTTAATTAATTTCCCATCAAATTCCATTGTTAAAGATCCATCATGAACATCTATTTTTGTTCTAGTCATTTTCAAAAATAGACTTCCAAATAAGATCAGAGTGGAAGAAGATGTATCATCGGTGCCCATCTGTAAAATATAAAAATCAGCTGAAAAAAGCATATTCTCTACTTGAACCAAGATATCTTCTAACACATTTGGGCGATCCGCTAATTGAATCACTACATTAGTTTCTTTAAGAGGTCTAACATTTAAAGATTTATATACATCATATGGCATGACATTTATGGACACACCTAAATCTACCATAGCTCTTTCAATCCACAAATTACCAATTTGACATAGGATAGTAAACATACCTGGGTCTTGACATTTTGGTGGAAGCTTTTTCTTTTGTAAAATTGTTGAAACGTTTTCTCCCAATTGCACTTTCTCATCAAATTTTAATTTCCTCTTTGACGTACAAAGCTCCTTAAGGAATTTAACATACCGTGGAATCTATTTAATTGCATTAAGGAGAGGAATGTTTACTTGAACCTTTCGGAAGGTCTCCAAAATTTCCTTCTCTTGTTCTTCCTTCTTTGCTTTTGCGAATCGACTCGAAAAAGGAGGCCGAATCACCTTGTTTTGTAATTCTTTTTGCATAAATTCTAGTTATGAAGGTGCTGGTTGCATGATTTCTCCCTCTAACTCTCTTCTGGAATTTTTCAGAAGTGGCTCCTATAGTTCCTTACCTCTCTGCAATGTGATAGCGTTTGCACTTTGTCTAGGATTAATCTCCAATT
Source organism: Erythroxylum echinodendron (assembly GCA_027575705.1). Taxonomy (NCBI): domain Eukaryota; kingdom Viridiplantae; phylum Streptophyta; class Magnoliopsida; order Malpighiales; family Erythroxylaceae; genus Erythroxylum; species Erythroxylum echinodendron. The sequence goes on along the minus strand of JANZXR010210098.1, from coordinate 21,815 downwards.
GCACTAGAAAATTTTCAGAAGTTCGCACTTCCAATCTATTTATGGCAGTTGCCATTTGACTTATCTGGTTTTCGATATTTCTCTGTTAATTCTCAATGTTCTGGATAATTGCTTCAGTAGCCCGCTGAAATGTCAAAGTGTTAGTGGCCAAAGATTGAACTAAATCTTCCAAAGAAGTATTACCCTTGGAAGTGGATGTTATATTTTGATTTTGTCGAGGCATATACGGTTGTCTATACTCCTGGAAATTCATAGTTGCTTGCTGTCCTTGAGGATTCTCATATCACAAATTTGGGTGATCGCGCCACTCTGGATTGTAGGTATTGGAAAATGGGTCGTACTTTCTTTAACTTGGTCCAGCAAAACCTCCCACAGCATTCACATGTTCTGAGTTTTCATCCTACAAAACCGGACATACATCAGTAGAATGTCATAAAATTGAACATATACTACATACCTTTGCTTCTTCTTTCTTAGTGACAGCTAATTGTCGCACCAAAGAAGTAAGGTCATCCAATCTTTTCTCCAACATGGCCACGTTCACTTCATTCATGACTTTTGATCCATGCCCAGTATGTATTCCGAATTGTTGAGTGTTAGAAGCCATGTTCATGATCAATTCCCTTACAGCTACTGGCATTTTATCAACTAAGGCACCACCACTTGCAACGTCAATCATACTCCTATCCTAGCATAAAGTTTTTTAAATCTTTTCCAATATTCGTAGAGTGTTTTTCCCTTATGTTGTCGAATTCTGCAAATTTTCTTTTGAATATTGTATGCTCTCGATGCTGGAAAATATTTCTCGAAGAAAAGCCTCTTCATTTCACGTTCTCTCTGGTTGAATAATACAACCACTCTTGAGCATCATCCTTTAGAGAAAACAGGAAGGCTTTTAGCTTAATTTGCTCTTCCGTCACATTTTTTGGCTTCATTTCCATGCAAACTACATTGAATTCCTTCAAGTGTTTGTACGAATCTTTTCCCGGTAAACCCCTGAAAATAGTTAATAAATGAATCAACCCAGATTTTAATTCAAAAGTATTGTTATCACTTAAGTTTGGAAAGTTGATGCAGCGGGGCTGTTGCGTATCCGTGGGTGCGGTTAGTTCGCAAAGAGTGTGGTTTGCTGCCATTCTTTCCATTTTCTAAGTCTCCTTCTGATGTATGGTCTATTTCTGCAGTCTTTTAGCTATCTGCTTGATCTTAGGATTGTACTGCAAATCTTCAAATTGATTCGAATGTGTAACATACATAAACCGTCAAAATTCCCTGGCAACAGTGCCAAAATTTGGTACTGCTGTCACCTACATCCAAATTCAAAAGAAATCACTTCCGTTAATACAATTTAATGTAGTAGTGGTAAATAGATATCGTTCTCACGAGGAATCTTAACGGTAAAGAGTTACGAATTCAAAACAAAACAAAGTAACGAAATGGGGGTGGGGGTTTAATTTAAATTACGAGTTAAATAGAATTTAAATGAAATAAAAAATTGAAAAATAACAAATAGCAAAACAATGATAATCTAACAATCAATGAGAATGAATCTTGGCTTCCGATCTCCTTCATTATTAAACTTACGTTGATCATCAACACTAAAATAACCAATTTAATAATTAAGCATTCGCCGTGATAGATTTCTTTACCTATTTTGTCTTATGTTTAGTTAACCAAAATATGTATTTGAATTAACCCTTATTAATCAATAACCTGGATACGATCTCAGATTAAATTAATTAATAGCTTTACAAATCAAGAAAATCGACGAACTAGACAACATATATACGATGTATATTTAGCCTAGACAATTATTTTTCCTAGAATGATGTCCCTAAAGTAGTAGAAAAAAATCCTAGTTGCTACTTTTGATTAAAAAAATTGAACGTCAACCTGTTTAATTTAGCGATTGACTGAATAAAATCATAAACTAGTTACGCACCTAGCTGTAAAATCAAAAAAATCAAACAATAACCCAGAAAAATAATTAATACTTGACTGATAAATCAATTGAAACAAAGAACAAAAGTCTCACAATATTCAAAGTTCAATAACTAGGATTCTGTAAACTAAGAAAAAGATTTAGCTACTCATAATGGAATTGAACATAAAAGAAATAACAAAATATATTGTCTCCATCCCAGGTCTTTATAGAACTTCCAAAAATATGTAGCAAAGTACTGCAGAAAATTTAAAAATTATAGCTATCGAAAACAAGAATAAAACTGCAGAAGACTTCCCAAATACTACTCCTAAAGTGGCTGCGTGAGTAGTAATGCAAAATCAAACATTGTAGAAATTGAACCTAACTATATCTGACTAAAAACAGAAGAAAAACTACAGAACATAAACTATCTAAAAGGGGATGGTGAAAAGCAAGAAGAAAAACTAACCCTAAAGTGGTTGTCGCCAAAAACTAGAAGAAAAGAATGCAGAAATTGAAAAACTACCCTAAGATGTGCGTCTACAGTGTCATGAACAGTACCTATGCGTACTGTTCATGTTTTTTCTCCTTTTAATGCCTTTTTCCCTCTCTTTTTTCCCTTCTCGTAATCTTTTGCAGATAATTGTTATCCCACTTCAAGTTGCAGATCCCTTTGATAAGATGGTAGTCTAATCTTTAAAGATTGTGAAATTTGAAATTTGAAATTTGAACTTTGAAACAAAATCTGCAGAATCTGTCTTCCTTGCACGTGGCCATATCTAGTCACTAAATTGCTGCTAGATTTGGAATTTTAGATTTTCTTCGTTTCTTTTTCTTCTTTTTTATTCAATTCGTCTCTAAGGTGTTGAAAATCATCTGCAAATAATTATACGACAATTCCATTAATTTTAAATAATAATTTCAACACATTAAAGAGAATTAAGTACAAAATAAGTGCAAATTGATAACTTAACAAAAGTGCTCAAAATCATATGAAGTTATTATATGGATTGCTATAGGTCTGAGAGGGAAGTTCAACTTAATGTGTAATTTCAATCTCTTTAGAAATTAACATTACTATTTATTAATCCTTTTAAGATTCTCCAAAATATCAGTCCAATATCTTATTAATTTGAATTACCATTTAACAATCAAATTCTTCAACTAAGAAACGAATATTAGATAGTGCTTAAGTGTTATCCTTGTTAGAGTAGTGCCCTAAAGGTAATTGCCTTTAGTGTGTTTTGTACAAAGTTGTGTACAAACTTTATTTTCAATAATAAAGAAAAGCATATTTCATTAATTTAGTGTTCATTCTTTATGAATTGATTTTGAACTATAAATCATGAAGTCCATGACATATGACATAGCATGAAGGAAATTATAATGTGATCGTACTACTGAGATTCCTATCATGTGCAATTATGTTAGTATCTAGATTATCCTTAGTCATAGGATTAATGAGACTGGACATCGTTAATTTGGATAGACTAGCATTTGTCAAACTCCTTGGTTTGATCAAGCAGTGGATCTCAGAAACTATAAACATGAGATGTTTAGAGTTGAGATATGGATGCTTAATAAGGTAGTAAGTACATTGGATGACCTACTATGAGATCATCACATGGATTTCCTATTCTAATTTCATTGATAATCTCATCATAGTAATGGTGCAAGTGTCCTTAGACTTGAGATACTCAAGGATATCTTAGATATTGATTCTGTGCTTTGACTCCATTCCTTGTTGCCTTGCAAAGGTCGTTCATAGGGTGGTAATTAGGTACATGGTTATTATATGAATGATCAATTTGTGTAAATTCCGTGAATTCCTATATATATATATTTATATATATATTAAACATGTATGCGAATTGGGAATTTTCACCTAGGTTTAATAGTATTTCCTTATATAGGCATATAGATCCTAGACTTTGGGAAAGTCCCAAAACAATTTTTTTGTATTTTTCAGCACCACGTGTATATGATACACAACCAGGATTTTCCTATGTATCAGAGCCACTTATGCCCTGTATAAAGGAGAAACCATAATATGTGTGATGTTGCTGATTGGTTGTGACAGTTGTGCATTTTGATTGTGTTGAATTTGAAATCAGTATAGAGATATTTTTTTTGAAATTTTCTTGCCCAGATTTGCTCATGAGATGTTGCTGAATATGTTTGTGGAAGGAAAAAATTTATCAACGTGATTTGATATTGTTTTTGCTAATTAATTCCCTAATGTTCTGGTTGTTGTGTTTATACACATTACATGAACAAGCATGCTTGAAAATTTGAGAATAAATTCTATAAAAATTGATTTTGGGATTTCTTTCACCATCCTCTTTCTAAGATGGTTATAAATGTCTATGAAGATTAAAAAATGTTTTCGAGGTGACTGAATATTTATTTGAGAATTTCTTGTGTGCTATTGGGATGTGCTATTGGGAATGTCTATGTTGAGGAACACATATTCTGAATTAGCTTGGTTATTGAGGTTGGTTGAGTTTTTCTTGGAAATCAATTGTAAAAAAATTCATGGAATATGTTAGGAACATGTGATAGCCTCTGTAATTTTCTCAACATTTATTGAAATTGTTTCAATGATTTTTTCAAGAAAAAGATAGAACTGGACGGTTTTGAGAAAACTGTATGAGACTGGGCATCGTTAATCCAAATAGACTAGTACATGTCAAACTCTTTGATTTTATCAAGCAGTGGATCTCAGAAACTAGAAATATGAAATGCTTAGAGTTGAGATGTATGCTTACTAAAGGTAGTAAGTACATTGGATGACCTACTATGAGATCATCACATGGATGTCCTATTCTAATGTCGGTGATAATCTCATTATAGCGATAGTGCAAGTATCCTTAGACTTAAGGTACTCATGGATATCTTGAATATTGATTATGTACTTTGACTCCATTCCTTGTTGCCTTGCAGAGGTTGCTCATAGGGTGGTAATTAGGTGCAGTTTGAGTTATTCGAAGGTAATTAAGTAGCTAATAGATGATACCCATAACCTCTTATCGGGGTCATTACTTGGAAATCTCTAGCCGAAGTACATGTGTCATGAAGAATGTCTTCATTGACATATAGAGTAATGAGTCCTAGGATGAGAATTGATATCACTTGGGCTAGATTTGACGTAGTCAGTCTAGTGAGAGTTTACACTTTGCCCATACTCATAACCAAGTGGGGTATAACATGGTGAAAGGACGAATTGCATAACAATTGTCTATGGGAGGTTTCTTAAGATGGTTCGTGACGAGCATGAGTTTGTTTATCAAACCACTTACTTTCCGATCAATTGGAGGTCATGATGTGTTGCTAGACCCCGCTCATCACTTGCTTGGATTAAATGTTAATTCTAGTGGCCAACATAGCTGAAAATATAATGGGTCACACGCATAAGAGTGACTCGGAGGATTCGAAAAATGGTTTGGGATAGAGATCTATTATATGGAGAGCAAAAGAACCTAATGGATTCTGATGAGATCGAGATATGTCCCAATGAGATCGCGATATCGATATTGCTAAAATATGTCTCCGATGTTTTTTCCACACCAGGGACCCGGTAGGCTCGATCCTAGTGTGACTGACTATATATATATATATATATATATCCTAGTATGACTGAACCACCCCAACATAATATATATATTTACCACATCCTATGAATCTATAAGGTACAAAACAATTTCAAAAACAACGAGATCAAAATAAAATTGCTTATAACTTAGGTGGTGTTATCAAAATAACATAAGACTTATTAGCAGAGCAATGTTTAGAAACAAAATTACGAAAAACATTAAAACATAAAACTAATCTATGGTGTTGTTAATTCACCTATTAAAATTGAAGTAAAACCATGGACACTTTAGAAGTAATTCCTACTGAATTAATAGCATCAAATGATAATATAGAACAAGTGGAAAAAACTATACAAGTACAATTAAATGATATTATACAATTGGTTAATAGATTAACCTTAAAAACCGATACAATAGAACCAAACATTCCTAGTGAACCAGTGAATGAACATAGTTATAATATTACAGGCAAAGATATTGATAAAGACGAAATTATTTATGGATATGAATCTGATCAAGATATTTTTACTAATCAACCTAGTACAAGTGGTCTAAAAGATTCGAAAGAAATCCAAGCAGACTCCATAGTCAAGATCAATTACAAAGGAAACAATCAAATCATGATTTCAACTTATAAGACTGCAATCACTCCAGATGCATTACAACTCATCCAGCAGTTTATTAAGCCTTTCAATGCTTTAGATGAAAATTTTGAAGTATTAAATAATACATGGAAACAAGCCATTTGTCAGCAATTTAACTATCAGTCCCTGCATAAATGTTCATTTTGCACAACTCAAGCATCAACCTCTCAGCAAGCAGAAGACAACAAATCGATTGAAGCAATTATTGAAGAACAAAGTCATGTAATAATATCAGACAAGTGTAAGTGTCGGTAGAAACTGACAAAAATGTAAATAGTGTATATTCTTTTTACTTTACTTTTGTCATTTCATCTTTTTAGTCTTTTTAGGGAATCTTACTTTTCCTTTTGCTTTTAGTCATTTCAGCTTTGTCTTTTTTGCTTTTATCGATAAATTACCAGAGGTGAAAATCGGATAACTGCTCCAGATCTTAATGAAATATATGGTGTTGTGACAGAAACGCCGAAGTACCAAAAAAATATGGATGTCATTCTATTTATAAGAAAAAAATAAGAAGTATAAATATATATATAGACATATATATCCCAGTGTGACTGAACCACCTCAACATATATATAACCACCTCAACATAATATATATATATATATGTATGTATATAACATGGAAGAAGAAGAGAGCTTTTTTTAAAGTGATTCATTTATTGTCTTTAATTGATAAAAAACAAAACCATAAAAGACAAAAATGAAAAGTATGTAAGAAATGGATTAGTAAGTTATCTTTCACGATTCTCATCCATCTCTCTTCATCTTTCTCACCTTCCTCCTCTTCATTATTTTTACACAATTTGCTCTCCATAAAACAAAGAAAAGAGCTAGCACTTTTGTCTTTGTTCTAGCCATTTTCGATTCAAAGAGTTTGATTCGGTTAGTTTCTTCGATCTCTGTATGGATACCATTGGAGACGGTCTATTTTGGTTATTATGGTTTACGACAACCCAACAAGTAGAAGATCGAAGAACGAATGAGATTGCGTTCAAGGTACATGGTTATTATATGAATGATCGATTTGTGTAAATGCCATGAAATCCTATATATATGTGTGTTATGAACATGTATATGAACTGGGAATTTTCACTTTGGTTTAATGGTATTTCCTTGTATAGGCATATAGATCCTGAACTTTGGGAAAGCCCCGGAACAAATTTTTTTGTTTTTCTGCACCACGCGTATATGATGCATGCATTGGGATTTTCCTACAGTCCTTAGGGAAAGTCCTGGAACAAATTTTTTTGTTTTTCCACACCACGTTTATATGATGCGCGCATCGGGATTTTCCTACAGTCCTTAGTATCCCCTTCTGTATACTATACTTTATGAGTACTAGTTACTTTATTTTGGTGCAATGATCATCGACAAAATCTAAGGACATTTCATGGAAGTATCTCTACGATATTTAGTAAAGATTCCCCAATTTCAACCTTACGGATAAGGTTATTAAAGGAGGGGTGATATTATGAGTAAAAATGTGGAGTGAGTTAAGCACTAATAAAGAAGGTAAACATTATCATCCGGAGTTAAGAAGATGAAGGAGACATTATCATTTAATGAAGGATAGAGAAACATTGTTATAAAGATGAAGAAAGAGACATTAGCATATGGCAAAGAGAGACACATGGTTGTTTAATATTATATAGTTAGGTAATGAGAGTCAAGCACATACAATGTTGTGAATGGAGGATAGCCAATAGTTAAAAAAATCATTGGATTAAAACATTGTAAGAGAGGAGGCCTTATAACAAAAGCTTTTCCTCTCTCTATTCTCCTTCTCTATTATCTTCTTCTTGATTCTTGATTTTTAGTTAAAAAAAGGAACGAATTTGTAACATTAAGATTTTAAATTTCTAAAGTTAGTGATAAATTTACTTGTCTTAGAATCAATGGTTTTAGCCAGCGCATCCTTGCTAACCATTGTAGCGATAAGATCGAGTATGCCTATTATGATCTCTTCTGGTGTTACCATTACATATTGTATCAGTGCATCTTCTAAGCTTTTCTTTTTCAACACATATGGAGTATAAAGTAGGTCAAATGACTCTATTTGAAATAAGCATGCATAATAAGGTTCATAATATGCAGCAGCAACCTTAAAGATTGCCTCATAAGACGATATGATGTACAATATATTAGTACAAGAGAACTAACATTCTCTTCCTCACTAATGCTAACCACATCAATTTCCCTACTGGTTACTACATATGCCTCATAATCATCTACATCGTGCAAATCATAACACTTGGATTAGTGTTACGACTATTGAAGATATATTGACAAAATGTTGTCATGTATGAAACAGAAGCTAAAATAGCTGAAACATAGTAGTAGTGTTAGCTTTAAAGTTGATGGTTATTTTCTTCATTTATAGAGTAGGTTATCTTGTAATTTAATTCAATATGGAGACTGAGTATGCAATAAAAATAACTGATTCTAGCTAATGTATATAAACAAACTATTCATGAATAAAAACTATACAGTGAGATTGGTTTTCTACATGGTATCAGAGTAGGAAGGAGTTTCGTGAAATCTCTTTTATATCATAATTATTTTCTTCTTGAATTCAACATCAATGGTTGAGGATATAATATAATCAAGTTTTAGATTCGAAAGAGAAGGAGCAAATAATGATGAAAATCCAATGCAGCTTTAAGGATCTTATCATCTAGGAATGATTCTGGTAATTACTCAACTAAATGGAAACAACAATTTATCATGGAGCAGAGCCATGAAAATAGTGTTAGGAGCTAAGCTAAAGCTTGGTATTATCAATAGAACATGTGAGAAGACATATGATGAATCACTAGATTTTGAGCATTAGTGTAAAGTGGATTGTATAGTGATTTCGTAGATCTTGAATTCAATTTCAAAGAATAATGTTGAAGCATTCTTATACATAACTTCTACAAAGGAATTATGGGAAAAACTAGAGGAAAAATATAGAGAATGAAATGGTCCGTTGCTATACTAGATTCAAAGAGAGATAAGTTCAATATCTCAAGAATATTTATCTGTAGTTAAATATTTCACAAAACTGAAGAAATTATGGGATGAACTAATATGCTTAAAGCCACTTCCTTAAGATAACTATGGACTAGGGAAACAAATTGCAGACCTTGAATATAAAAACAAGTTAATGCAATTTCTGATGGGATTGAATGATATTTATGATGGTGTGAGAAATCAAATTTTGATTATAGATCTATTGCCTAGTGTAAAAAAAAAGCATACTCAATGGTGTTGAGAGTTGAGAAACAGAAAGAAGTAAGCATACGCTTCATAGATGCAGTAGAGAATGCAATGATGATCCGATCACAAGGAGATAAAAATGAAGGAATAAGTGCAAGAAAATCAACTATGAACAAAAAAGAATCAGTCGATAAGTTGAAGATACATTGTGATTATTATAATATGGATAGACATACAACAGAAACTTGTTTCAAAATTCATGGATATCCAAAGTGGTTTAAGGAATTAAAAGAAAAGAAGAACAACGAAGGAAAGAAGGCATATGTGAATTTGGTTAACGAAGTAGATGAGGTAAGTGGAGCAATTTCAGATGGAGACTAGAAATCAAATGTTTCAGTTATGATACAATAGGACAATGACAAGTTAAAGGAAAAGGAAAAGTAGGAGCTAAAAAAATGCAGTGAATTTCTCACATTTTGATGATTATGTAGGTATGGATCGTAATCATATTCTCAAATCACTTGAGTTAATTGAGTTTGGTTTTTAGATAATTGACACAAGATCCTCAAACCATATATATGTAAATGTGAAATTAATGAAAAACCTTTCTCTTGTGAATGATTATACACCTATTCATTTACCAAATGGATCCGTTAAGCTTGCTCATCACATAGGTGATGTTCAACTAAATGAAAGATTAACCTTGAATGATTACTTACATATTCCTTCTTTCAAATTCAATCTTTTATCTGTCAATAAACTCACCATTGTAACTTATGTGAAGTTTAACTTCCAACTATTTTTTTTCACAATACAGGACTTAATGACTAATGAAGAGCTTATACTAAGGAAAGTGATAGGATGATTGTATATTCTAGATTCTAGCTCCTATCATCCCGAAAACATAAAACAGTACACCTCAAAATTGTATCCAAGTTTTTATTTTAACTTTGTAAATACCATTGATCCTTGGCATCAACTATTATGACATCCATATATGAATGTAATCAACCATTTGAATGGAATAAAGGATCTTTTTACTGAAAGGAAATATCCATTTGAAGTCTGTCATTTGTCCAAGCAAAGTAGACAACCTTTTCAAACCAGTACCATTCATTCAATCAAATGTTTTGAATTTGTTCATATTGATTTATGGGGTCTTTATAAACATGCTTCAATCAATGAAAACCATTATTGATTGATCATTGTGGATGATTTTAGTAGGAATAAATGGACCTTTTTTCTTAAACATGAACACCAAACTGTTCATTCACTTTGCACCTTCTTCAACCTTGTTAAGAACCAATTTCATACAATTGTTAAAATCATAAGAATATACAATGGTACAAAGTTTACTGCTATATTTTGTACATGTTTATTGTCTACTCTAGGCATTATTCATCAAAAACCATATGTTTATACCCTCAATATAATGGAGTTGTAGAACAAAACCATAGACATTTGTTGCAAGTTGGGGTGAAGCCATTCTAAAAGCTACATAATAAATAGACTTCCTTTATCAACTATTTCTTGGAAAATTTCTTATTAAATCCTCAATTTGAACCTAAAGCCTTTAAAGTTGTCTTCATTGGTTATTTAGTTGGACAAAAGATTGTTATTTCTAGGGATGCCATCTTTTATAAAAATATCTTTCCATATTAAAACATTGTTGTAGATGATAAAAGTATTCCTTTACCAGTAATTTGCCCAGATTTAGATGATCTAATCACCCATTTCCATCATTTGGATTCTAATGATGTTTCTCAAACTAATCCCATTTTTTTTTCTGAACCTGATTCTTTATTAAACCATACAACACCCTCTCATACTAACACTCCAAATTCAACAGTAAACAATGACAAACTTCCTACTAAAAAAGTGTCAGACTAAATGAAAAACCCCTATGGATGAAAGATTTTATTTCAAATTCAACACAATCTTCCTTACTTTCTAAATCTATTGTGAGCACTGATCAGTCACCTCCACACACACTACCAACATATTCCTACTTTATTTCTTCACACTTATCTACTACAAACATGTCATTTTTGGCAAATATGACAAATAGTAAAGAATCATGTTTGTATTATCAAGCTAGAACAGATGAGGATTGGCAGAGAGAGATGGAGGATAAGTTGTAAGCTGTAGAAAAAAATAAAAAATAGGAGTTAACTAATTTACCTCCTATAAGAAGGCAATAGGCTGTAAATGGGTATACAAGGTTAAATATAAAAAGTATGGAACTGTGGATAGATACAAGGCTCGATTAGTAGTAATAGGTTTTCATCAGAATGAAGGGAAAGATTATTATGATAGTTTTCCACCTGTTGCTAAAGTAGTGACAATCAGAACATTCCTCACTATTGCGGCAATGAAGGCATGGCATTTGCATCAATTAGATATCAATAATGCACTTTTACATGGCTATTTAGATGAAGAGATTTATATGGAGTCCCTACCAGGTTATACAAAAACATTTGATAGAAAAGTTTGCTTATTAAAAAAATCGTTAAATGGACTTAAACAAGCATCGACATAGTGGAATCGAGAGTTTTCTCAATTATCAATTCATTATTGTGGCTTTCAACAATCTACTTATTATATGTGAAAGGAATAAGTCAAACTTTCTTAGTTCTAATTGTTTATGTAGATGATATTCTTCTTACAGGGGCTTCGGAAGATGATATTTTTGTTGTCAAACAATGTCTTCATCAACAATTTACTATCAAGGATTTAGGCTCTACAAAATACTTCCATGGTTTGGAGATTGCTCAATCATCTAAAGGAATGTATATTAATCTGAGAAAATATATTCTTGATATTTTGGAAGATGTTGGTTTAGCAGGTGCAAAAGCTAAACAAACTCCTCTTCTAAATTCATATAAATTTCATGTTGAAGATCCTCCATTAATTTCAAATTTAGCATCATACGTAGGTTGATTGCTCGCATTCAGTACAACAATTGAGCCAGTATATTCAGTCTCCTATTGTTCTTCACTATGAAGTTGCTTTACATGTTTTAAAATATTTAGAAGGATGTCCTTTGAAAGGATTATTTTATCTTGCATCATTATCTTTCAACATTTTAGCATGTTGTGATGTCGATTGGGTAACTTGTTCCAGTATATGACGTTCTGTTACAGGTTATTGTGTTTTCCTTGGTTCCTCTTTGATTTCCTAAAAAACAAAGAAACAACCTATGGTATTAAAATCTTCGACATAAGTTGAATATCATAACATATGAGCAACATTTTATGAATTATAGTGGATTACTTATTTTTTACAGGATTTTCAGATTTCTATTTAGTTACCAATCTCTTTATATTGTGAAAATCAAATAGCTTTATATATTTCTACTAATCTTATTTTTCATGAATGGATGAAGCATTTGGAAATAGATTTTCATATTGTTCGAGACAAATAAAAAGTTGGTTTCGTACATCTTTAATTATTTCTTCTAAACAATAGTAGCTAATATGTTTGCAAAATCTTTGGTTGTTCATATGTTTCACAATCTGCTTTCCAAGTTGGGTTTGTGTGATTGACACCAACCTCCAACTTAAAGGGGGGATGTTAATATTGTCGTGTATGAAGAAAAAGCTGAAATTGTTGAAATAGAGTAGTAATGTTAGTTTTCAAAAGTTGACAGTTATTTTCTTCAGTTACAGAGTAAGCTATCTTGTAATTTAATTCAATATGGAGGCTGAGTATGTAATACAAATAACTTACTCTAGCTGATGTATATAAACAAAATGATTATGAATAAAACATATAGAGTGAGACAATTGGTTCAATTAATGATATGCTTTTCAGGTTAGCTTAACTATATTTCTCTTTCTCCAAAATATTAGAATGTTACCATAATCAATCCTTAGTTTGGAAATAATATGTATAAAACTAAATACAATTGCACCCATTTCGATATACTAAATGTATCAATACCTCTGGTGGAGCTAAACAAAGAAGGTAAAAGCAATGGTAGTTTTCAAGATCAGAAACTTGGCAAACACGAGAACTTTAGACTAGATAAGTGCACTTAGTTGCTCCAAAAATCCTTCCAATCTTTTCAAACTGGAACTCGACATATTTATCAAACCTAATGCTAAGTGATGAAAGAGAGGCATCTAGTAACGATGCACAAAAGTTGAGCCATTCAACATAATAGTGAAGAAGTGAATAGTTCAGAACTAGACTTAAATGGTATTCAGAATGCTCAAGCCATTAAATATTGAATCAACTAAGTAAAATTTAAGATCTAGAGAACATCGGTATACAGGAGGTATAAACCATTATCTTCATTTTTAAAAGAAGAGATGATTAAGATAAAAAATAACCTAGTATATATTAAAATAATTCACTCACTATTTTTTCATTCCATTTTCTTTCCAATATTTCTTAATGAAGAAGGTCTTTGGAGGTAAATACCTATTCTGCACTTAGTCATATAAGTACCTCTCAACTAGCTAGTTTTTGTTAGATGAGATGAAAAGATAAGAAGTTACTAACCTTGAGTTGTTGTCCCTAAAAGTTTTGGCATTGCCAAATGATTTAAGAACTGGAATATTGGACTATCAATTTCAAAGAAACAAAAGCTCTTTATTAGGAAAATGCTTTTCCCTTATTTAAATTCATTGTTCCATAAAAATTTGACTAATTAAATAACTGAATTGAAGATAAAATGTCCATCATCTTAATTGCAGAATGTGTTCCTTAACAGTTTTACCTTCTACCTAAGATCTGCCACCAAGATACCACATAAACATCTTTGGTCTCAATCTTCCTAACACCACTTTGCTTATTAACTAGAATTGAGTTGCTCTTCCCTCATTATCATTTTCCTATATAGTAGTATCAGATTCAACAAAAGCATCAAAGTAAAATATAAAAAGACAATTGGAACAAACAATGTAACCTATAAGCAACATCTTCAACTGTAAACTTATAAGGATGTTGGAAACGTGCCTTAATTGTAACGCCCCAACATATACCCTAGAAGTATTATAGCATGTCTAGGGTGTATTAAGAAGTGAACATAATGAATTAAGTTCATCTTAGTAAGAGACATAATGCTACTTAATATAAAAGACATGGTTAATTGGGTAATCTGTTTTGGCTTGGACATACATACTTAGATGTGAAATATTTATAGGAATTTTTTATATGTTTCTTGAATTTATGAATGTGATGTGAGGGAAATTGGTAGAATAAGTATTCCATTTTCTTATGGATTTTTTTGGTTAAATTGAATGTGCTTTTACGTTGCTTTTGCATGATAAGACGGAAGTTAGTTGATTCGAGATGTGTACCTCACTAAATGGATAGGTTCCACTGAACAGATTTCTGTAATTTGGCCATATATTGGCCTGTAGACCTTCAAATTGGACAATTTAAATTGGTGATTAAACTAGAGATATAGGTATAAAACTTTCAGGAAGGAACCTAAACTTTATTGTGCCTCTAAAGTTTTTGAATTTTGGCTTGAAATTAAGTTATAGCTATTGTCCTTGTTTTCAAATAGCCTATAGTTTTTTAGGTATAACTTCCAGAATAATACACCAAATTGTAATAAATTTATTACATTAGAAAATTAAGACATAGGAGAATGAAATTAATTGATAATATTATAGGCCAATGTGAGAAGTAAAGGAAGAATAAGGACCAATATGCAATTTTTCTAAATTTAACACATGGACCAATTGGATTAAGGCATATGTGACCAATAAGATTAAAGCATGTATGTCCATAGAAATTTAACACATTGTCCAATATAATTTCAACACTTGGTCCACTAGATTTGTAACATATAGTTCAATAGAATTGTAACATATGGTCTAATAGGATTGTGACATATGGTCAAATGGGATTGAAATATGTGTCTAAGACTGCAAAATTCACAAAAAGACGTATGGAGAGGGAAGATGGACAAAACTTTGATGGCTTAACTTCATATTTTTCTTCTCTCTATTTCACCTTCTTCATTCCATCATTTTTCACTTGGTGATTTAAGCAAAGCCAAAGAGGAAGGGAAGGAAAAGCATTAGAAGAACTACTTTGCCAATTTTAAGGTTTGGGACTTCACTTAGTTAATCTATGTATTTTTGTACATATGAATTTGTAAAAAGATTCATTTGGATGTAAAATGATTGCTGGGATGATGCTTTGGTGTTATTTTGGTGTTATATTGCATAGAATTGGTTGAATATGACAAGAGAGTATTGTGTGGTGGAGTTCTGTCTAGGGTTTATTTGAGTCAGTCATATTGTTTAAGTCATAACTCAACCTACAGACCTCCAAATTGTATTATTTTAGTTGAATATGAAATATAAGATATAGAGATAAATATCTCTAAGAGGTAATTTGATTTAATTATAGCTCTATGATCTTGGAAATTTAGATCGAAAAAGGTGACCTGATGCTGCCACTACTTTGGAGTAGCTTGTGATATTTTACCTATATCTCATGATTTCAAAGTCAAAATGGTCTGATTGTTAGTTCTATAAAAACTATAGACATAGAGTAAAATTTTTCTAGAAGACCTAGAAACCTAGTTCTAATTTTTTCTGTGTGCATATTAAGGAACAAGTAGTGGCATGAATGGAGAGAGTGTTTGTCACAACCATGACATTGTTTTTGTTTCCAATTTCTACTGCATCTTATCCAAACCTTTATGAATGTGTTTGAAAATTTTCAAACACCTAGAAATAAATGAAATAAGACTTACGATATGTGAATTGGGTGATTGAACATTGGAATTTAAGATTGAGCATAATGCATTCCAAAGAAAACTTACATGTACATAAATGATTTTTTTGCATATATATTGTTCATATGTGTATAGTATGATTATACAAGTGTGATTTTGACACCCTTATAATGGTGATTAGTTATGACTTGCATGTAAGAACACAGAAATAGATGTTATGACTTGAAATGTATATCATATGATTTGTTAATATATGAATTATGAAATTTGCAAATGATTAAAGGAAATGTTATAGTGCCTACTCTATTATCTTGGTTGTGGATAAATAGGCATGCCTGTAGGGTTAAAGTGTAGCTGCTATAGTTTGACACTACCGGTGTCCACAGTTCGATATCTTCAGGTATTCACAGTTCAATACCCTTCGGATATCTACAATACCCTTTATCCACACCCATAGAAAATGTGCAGGCTTAACACAGAAAGGAAACTTAATAGTTATAAATAAGAAATACAGCGTGACAACATAAATAATTGGTATTGATGAGCATTTGTATTGATTGTAATGATGTACAAATGTATTGATAATTTGTATTAATAAGCATTGAATATCAATAATTGGCTTATAAATGTGCATTTTCAATATATGAAAAAACTATTGAAGCATGTTTACATTATATACCTTGCTTAAATATGCCATCATTGTTTACATGAGCATTGAATATCAATATTTAGTTAATGAATATGAATTTATGGTATATGAGTTGTGATATTTCTAAATGTGTGTGCTTGACGGATAACTGCTGTAAATGGTCATCCAAACTAAGTGTTTCCCCTACTAAGCTTTCAAGCTTAGCATGGGTGTTAATCTGTGTATGTCTAAGTTATAGGTGAGAGGTACATGGAACATCCCTAGGGATTAATGCCAACAAATAGAAGAAAGAGTACTTTTGGAATATGTTTTTAGTTACAGATGATTACATATGTAATGAAGAAAGGAGATTGTATGTTTTCTTTTGGATTACCATGTAAGTATAAATATTTATTACTACTATTAAATGATAATGTTAAGCATTTGGGAGTTTTGTAAAGTGTATATGTATAGCATCAAATAAAATTATATACCTTGAATGCATGCACAAGGATTTGGTTGTTATGTTTGTGGATGGTTGTAGGTTCCGTAAAGGGGGTGTTACATTAATTACTGTTGAATAATTGTTTTGGGAAATTGGGAAGGTATTCGATTTTGATTGTAGCGGAATATTTACTAAACATTTTCATATTTTTGATTTCCTTAGAACCAAGATTTCTTTAATTATATTTACACCAAAAAAGATTTCTTTAATTATATAAAAAGTTTAACATATAAATCAAAGTATGAACCTTAATTCGTACCTTATTTCGAAGCATCATACTTTTCTTATTGTATCCTATGAACCATTTTCAAAATCGATCTATCTCAACCACCATAGTTGCACAAGTGTCTAGTATCTAACGGTATTTACAAAACAGATTGAGAGAATTATGTAACTCTTACAGAGAGATTTAAGCAAGAAGTGCTAGCTCCTTTAGAACTTAAACCTATTTATATATAATAATTTTTGGATGTTTTAGTAATTTAATTGACTTAAATTATAATTTCAATTAAACTTTAATTAGAATTATTTATAATTCTAATTAAATATCAATTATGCCTTATGCCCAAATAAGATTTAATATCTCATATTTATTCTTATTTATTAAATATATGATATTTAATCATAAAGTTTCTCAAACTTTATAATCAAGTCCAACTTGATTAAAATATCTTTGCTCTCTTTAACTCATTCTTTGTATAAGACCCATTAGGTTTCCAAATATGTTGGTAATGATAATAAATTATAATTGTAATTCATAATTAGAATTAGATAAATTAAAACTCTTTTAATTCATATGTAATTATCTATTTAAACAATTTATAATCAAAGATCAAGATTGACGTCAAGCAATGCATCATGGCTACCTAAATATTTAGGAATATCAAATTAGTTTTGACTAATTTTTTATGCATGACTTTTTCATATAATTTAATCATTTCATCATACAATATTCTGATTAGACATAGAGCATCGAATTAATGTCTACTCTAATTTGAGTTCAGTAATATTAGTTCTTTGCTATTAGCTATTGATTTAATTAATAACATTTGTAAAGTATTTAGGAAATGTCATTTTACCTTAAACAAGAATTTTTCCAATCAATAATAATCGAGAAAAACGGAAAAAATACTAATCGATAACAATGGAACATTCTCCTTAATTAATTTAAGATAATGTATCTTATCTTGATCACAAACTACCTCCATATAGCTCATGCTATATCCAGTGACTAACAATTGAATAACCCATGATTAAATAGGTCATAACTAGTATCAAAACATAACAATCCCTTGCAAGATAACTTTGGAAACTTCAAATCAAAAGATCACTTATACAATCATCACAATGAGAATTTTATAGACATATAAGTAATGTTCCAAACGGATTTCTCATATCGGGTCGGTTCAGTAAACTTGTTCTCTACGTTTGTTTAGCCTATGAAATCAACTACTTCCTTCATAACGAAAAACAAAACGTGTGTTAATCCTTTTACGTTCTATTAATGTCTAATCTTAATAGAACAATGACTAGGATGAATTTAGGGATAATATATAAATGCAATACGAATCTCATAATTATAATCTCATTTTAATTTCAATTACAATGTATAATTATCACATGGACTTTATTATATACATCTAAATATGTACAAGATAAAGAATGCCTTTAAATTATTTTGTCAGTAAACTACAGCCAATTAGTTGGTTGTATGGTATAAATTAATAATCTCTCACTTGCACTAAGTTAGTCGTTTAGTTATCTAATACCATATCACTATGTGACGACTATACTACTGCTAGGATAGTGGCTTAGTGAGAGAATTCTACAAGATTCTTTATAGTGAACACTTACTTAAATCTTACAACTTCCATCTTAATTATTATCATAATTAAGAAAATTTGCCTAAATACTTTCTTGGATCTCTGACGAGAACTTACTTCCTTTTTCATGCCCATTGACTCTAATGTTCCACAATACATTACTGTCTTGAACAATACAGGGAACTATATCAAGTTCACTAAAGAACTTATTGATCAAATTTATCATTTCTACTAAACGAAAAATGTATTATAGTTTAACTAGCAACCATTTTTACATTGGAACCTTTCCAATTTAAAATGATATTTTTCTAAGTAAAATAAATCTTAATTAGATTTACTTTTAAAGTAAATATCCTTATCTCCTTGAACTTAAATATCAACTCATACATAAAATAATGGATATCTTATATACTTCATAAGTATCTAATATCTCAAATACTAAACATATTTAGGATATTATCTATATATCTAGACGTACTTGGACTTCAAATAGATGAACAACTTCCAATCTATATCTATAGATCTAATTTCCAGAATTAAGTTGTTACCATTTCATAACCAACAAGAGTTGTTCTTGGACAATTATGCTTTTCAACAATTGAAAATGAAAATTATTGTTATCTATGAGCATTATGTCTCTACATACTATACTCCCACTAAAGAGTACAATTATACTCCCTCTAAATTTCTTGTAGACATTATAAATTCACAATCATCTCTAAAACAAACTCTGTAAATTTATTATGAAAGTGAATCTTTCAATGTCTTGTAACCTTTCAACTATACATCAAAGGCATTAGATCCAATTGGATGTATTGTTATGAGATTTGAACTTTTCAAATTTTATCTTACTCCCATTATTTATCTTGATAACCATTCTCTAATAAGTATACATTGAAACAAACAATTTGTTTAATAGGTCTGTAAGATTATATCCAACCTTGTGGATATCTCATAACCTTTTATTACCCATTTTATTTCTAAACTCACGAGCACGAAGCGCAAGCTAGGTTCGCAGGCTCGTGACCCCCTCGCGATCGTGAGGCGCGCATATCTCTCGACCGTGGGCAACTCGCGATCGCGAGGAGCTGCGAGGCTAGCCCCTCAAAACGACAGTCCATCTTCAGACATCCATAGCTTCTTACTCAAAACTCCGAAATTTGTAATTTTGGTATCAATAAAAATTTAAAAGGAAGCTCTACAACTTCTATGAAGGATGCAAAAACCAATTTGGTCTCTAAGGGAGTTAAAAACCACTGCAAAGAGACTGCCTGCAAAAACATCTTAAACAGTAACAGAATTTCTAAACATCATAACTTTCCACTCCATGGACCGAAAATCTCATACTTCATATTACCAGAAAGATAAAAAGATAATACACAACTTTCATGAAGACCCTAAGAATAATTTCAAACTCTATGAAGGTCAAAATTTTACTCAGAAGTTTCTGTCCAAAAACTTGCAATTTGACAGCACCTGCACCAAACTTCAACAATCCACATTCTTCATCTCCCACATCCAAACATGACATATGATACATTATTGGAAAGCTATGAAAATCCTATATAACTTTCAAGAAGACTAATTATTCCAATTCAATCTACATCAGTCCAGAATTTGTCTCAAAGCACAACAAACACAAACCATTTAATTGCACCTGCACCAAACTTCAACAACCCACATCTTTCAACTCCCACATCCAAAAGCAGTACATGATACATCATTGGAAAGTTATGAAACTCCTCTATAACTTTCAAGAAGGATACTTATTCCAATTCAATCCACATTAGTCTAGAATTTGCCTCAAAATCAATACATGTAAAATCTATCCTTATGGGAAAATTTGCAACAACAAACACTATGAAATCTGCATATCTTTCATTAATATCATAATATGCATTCTTACAAAGCTTTAGTGAGCATTTTATTAGCCCAATACACCAAAGTCTCAAAATTTTAAATTAAAAAGAAAACTACATGAACAGTGACTTTTGCTCCAAAAATGCAACTAAAGCTTTGTTACAAAAAGATAACTTCAAAAACAAAGGAAATTGGGAGTGATGCCTTGTCCTCGGTGCGGCCACTCGTTTTCTTTCTCATCGCCTGTGGATGGGAAGGGAAAAGGGAGTGTGAGCTCGACGGCTCGTGGGTAACACATTAATAACCAAGAACAAGCAAAAATTCTTTAATCATTTATCTCAAAGCAAACTCTACATTGATCAATCATACCATGTATCGTTTCCAAAATTTTCAATTCATCAAGCCATTCACGAAATTAACATAATGAACACATCAAACAATCACAATTCATAATACCATAAGCACATCAAAAATGGTTCGGGTGGATCCAAAATAGAACGTACTACACATTTCCGCGAAGCGGTCATGTGTAGCCGTGAACTTATGGGAGTCCGTGAGGATCTCTATGCCACTACCGGGCAAGCGGGAAAAGCTTATAGACAGACAAGTGCACTTGATTCTTAAGGGACCACCACAAACCCATATAAGCATGCATTTCACAATTTTCACATATATCGGCCAAAAAGGAACTTTTCTGAAAGAAAAGTTTATAACATACATTCCTTCAAAGATCACTTTCACATTCTTTTTCACTTGTCAAACTAATATGCAAATATTCCCACAATTCATTAACACACAAAAGACACATGGTAAAAATTTCAAACCATCCCAAAAGTAATAAATACATAATTTCAAAGTTGTTGGAAAGCATTAAATTTCATTTATGGAAAGAAACTTAATTAGCTTATTTACTCAATTATTAAGATGTCACCCAC
>JANZXR010208517.1:0-31872 GCA_027575705.1 Erythroxylum echinodendron | reverse complement strand
GGGGGGGGTGAAGATTAAATTCTTAAAAAATTTTGAAAATTTTACAACTTAGTCCCTATAATTTTCAAAATTTTCGGTACTACCGATATTATCCGGTATATAAGTCTTGGATTTCGTACCAAAATCTGGTCGGTACGATACAAAATCCAAAAGTTTGATATGTATAGCAATAACATTCTATAATTATAGTCAAAATAAGAATTATATATAAAAATATCTGTTTATAGTTAAATTTTTTTGTTAAATCTAAATCCATTTTCATTTTATAGTTAATATATTTTATAGTTAATACGTAACTCCATTTATAGTTATAATAATCTATTTATACTTATAATGATAATAGGTAAATTTAGGATAATCTAGTTAATTTATAAGGATAATGATTTATATAATTATTTTATTTATATAATTTTGATTTATACAATTGAAATGCTTAATTTATAGTTTTAGTTATAGTTTATTTAATTTAACTTTTTTTATATCTTATCCATTTTAGTTTTTATATATCTTTATTATATTCTAATTATTTCTATATATAATAATTATTTATATATAATATATATTTTATATAATAATTTATTGTAAAATAATGAAAATAATTCAAAATTTTGAATTATTAATTATTTTATATTTTATCAAAATTTTGAATTATTTTTTTAAAATTGTTATTTTTTCACATTCCATTTCATTTTACATTTAGTTAGATTTATTTGAATTATTTTTAGTATCATTTGATGATGCCATGAGAATCGCTAAAAACATATAAAGTCTATGACTAACCCAATAACAAAAGTTTCGTAAGGGGACTGGAACAGGCTACCATGAGACAAAAGATCTTCTTTCTAAAGAGATTCGATTCGGAGCTATTATATGTCTAAGGTCTAATATTGGAATAATTTCAGAGGTTTTCCTTGACTTTGCTCGTGTCAATAAACAATTTGAAATGCCTCGACTTTTTTATTTTTAGAACAGGTTCGAGTCAAATAGCAATAATTTGAAGCACTTCTTTATACCCTATTTTCAAAACCTAAGGACTCAGTTGTTTGGATATGTAAAATACAAGATTTCCAATTCTGGCAGGAAAAGGAGAGAAACGGATACTCAATTTAAAGTGAGTAAACAAAATTCTATACTCGATCTCATCGATACATATAGAATTCTGTGGAAATTCGTATTCGATGAAAGTCGTATGTGCGGCTTGGAGGGAAGTCTTTTATATCTTTAGAGATCTACCCTACAATATAGTCAAATGGCCAGAATAAATGATTTTATTAGTCCTCATAAAAGAAAAGGAAAAATAATTCTTGAGAACCCCTTGCACGCTCATGTCCCGTCGAGGTACTGTGGAAGGAAAAACTATAAAATTCGCCTCAAGCTTTCACGGGGCTCATTCTAAACTTACTTGAACTAGTATTCAATAAAAAATAAAAGCTTTGGTTTCAACTCATCGGGATAGAGATAGGCGAAAAAGAAATTTTCATCGTTTATGGGTACCATAGATAAATGCAGTAATTAGAATAAATAAGGTATCCGACAGTTATAGTTATAGTAAATTAATAAACAATCTGTATAAGAGAAAATTGCTTTTTAATCGTAAAATACTTGCACAAATAGCTATATTAAATAAGAATTGTCTTTATATGATTTTTAATGGCATTATAAAGAAAAATAAGGAAATTGGACGGAAGTCATCTGAGTCTTTTAATCTTTTACATGAAGTTCACTAGAGAATAAATTTAGGAAAAGTAGAATAGAAATTAGTATGCTAAAATATGATGAGAATACGACCAAGTAGTCAAATTGAGCAAAAACATTGAATAAAAAAAACTTATTCTTATTCCCTAATTCTTTTTTCTTCTTAGGACACATCAAATCTGAAATTTTTTTAATTTTTCAAAGAAAACGTCAATCTATGGGATGAGTTCGGGTTGGAATTTGGATCCAATTAAATAATAAGACTATTTTTTTGTTCTAAGATCGGCATTTCTTATAACCAACTTGCATTTTTCAAATTGTTTTTCATTATTAAGAAAAGGTAACAAAGATCAAATACGAGCTTGTTTTATAGCAATAGTAATAAATCGTTTTTGTTTTAAAGTCAATCTATTCACCCGTCTATATATATATATATCAATCGATACTTATTATTTATATAGCGAACGTGTATATACAGTAATGCGTATCCGCTTTAGTATAAGCCTTTATATCGAATTAACTGAGTGGATATGTTAGGTTGGGTATTGCATAGATGCATTGTACATTGCATAACTGAATATTTACTTAATAAATTGCATGCTTAATAATTTGATATGTATTGCTATGCTTGATTGTGGGGAAGAAAAGATCTGTAGAACATGCCACCTGATGGGTATACATTAAGACTAGATATGCACTAGTTATGATTATGAGAGTTGTTTTGTTTATGATATTGAGATATGTTATGAGCCGATCCTGGTTGATATTTAGCTCCTAATCGGACCCTTATTTATAATGCTTATGACTTTGGATGCTTTAAGCAAGGGCTAGTCTCACTACAAGAAAATCATAAATTATAGACGAAAAATTACTTATGAAACAAATAGCGTAGCTAATTAGAGATGAAAATCAATATCTGTCGGTAACACTGTCGTGAAAATTTTCATTTTACAAAGAACAAAATTTTTGTCAATAAAGGTGGAGGAAAAATATCCTGGCAAATTTTTCAATAGAATATAGCAACAAAAAGGTCATACCCGTTGGTAAATTATGCGGGAATGCTTATCACAATAAACTAGCATCGGGGATTTACCGACTAATCTATTTTCTGTTGGTGAATTTTCGACAATATAACTGCTCCGTTGATAAATTTACTCAGAAATGCTTAGTTCAATAATCAAGCGTCAGGGTTTATCGACAGTTATATATTCCGTAGGTAATTTTTCGATGGTCTAGCCACTTCATTGTTAGCTTTAGCTTAATCGTTTTAAATAAATTGAAAATGACGTCGTTTGGTTTAATACCAAAGATGTAGTTTTCGTTCAAGGTTAAACCCATCCTAAACCTTCCCCCCTCATTTTCTCCTCTATGTTTTCGCTATCTTTTCTCCTCACCATCGCTCATTGTCGTGGGTCATCGTCATCGCTCTCCCTGTTCTCCTCGTCGTCGCTCACCCATCGCGTGTCATTGTTGTCGTCTTCCTTTAATTATCGATTGAGATAACATTTTATTCTTTGATTGTTTTTTCGACATCGTTGAGTTTTGTTTGTTGCTATGTTTTGTGCACTGCTTTGATTGTCATTGTCTTCTTTTCTTTGTTTTGGTTATCTTCTTTGGCAATCGGAGACTTTAGCTCCATCATCTTCTTCCTTCACATACTTCAGTGACTTCTTTTGTGTATCGGTTGAGGTAAGTGAGTTTTGTTATTTACTGGGTCTTTGTGTACTTGGTTTAATTTAGGTATTTGTTTGTGATTTGAACCTCCCATTTGAACTTATTGCATTTTTAATGGAAATGGCCTGCACTAATCGAAACTTTTTTATGGTATGAACTTCAGTTTGCATCTTTAAAATTTAAGCATTGTTAATCTCTATCATTAATACATTTTCTTATTGGTTGTGTTTGGTTGTTACATTCTTAAGTTGGGTTTATCAATGAATTAATATAGGAAGTGCTTGAATTATAGTTCCAAATATCTGAATTTTGTCAATGGGTTATTTCATTTATATACTCTGAATTGATTAAATTCTCTTTACTTTTCATGTTCTCACCCCATTTTTGGTTGGATTTTTTTCTATTTTTCTTTACGTATATTTATTTTATGATGGGATTGATAAATAAATGATTTTAGGGGTTTTGAGGAATTTTAATATAGGATATTGGTCGAGTTATCTTGCAAATGGCATTATGGATTGAGGACTATGGTTTTGTTTATGTATCAATATAGGCAGGATTTGAATGTTAAGCAAATATACTATGATATTACTGCATTTTTAGAAGTTCATATGGTCAATTAGTAACTCATATAGGAAGCATTTTAAAATTTTTATAGTCGCTAAATTGTCATTTTACGTATACTTAATATTAGGTGTTGCATCACTCATTTATGCTAATATGGGAATATATAACATGATTATGAGTTAATTTGCTAAAGTTTTAGGTTTTTAAATCATGATTATGAGTTAATTTGTTAAATATTTAGGTTTTCTATAATAAACCCCTAAGACAATATATAGGCTGGAAACTCGTTATGCAACTCCCGTGAGGCTTATTAGTAACAAATTCCACGAGCCTAAGAGTCATAAAGAAAACTTGTTTTCTTGATTCACAGGTGTAAACAATATCACATGCTATAGTTTTGAAATCAATTGTAAGTGATTAATTCAATTGATTAATACTTAAGGAATGCTATGCAAAGTTTAGATGTTCTATAAACTTTGGGGAACATGAAGGATACTAACTATAGAATCACTATCTGAAATTAATAGTTTTATAGAAATGAGTAATGTTGATAGATCTTGGATGTATAGAAGATTAACACCTGATGGTTTCATTAATCTTGAGTTTTTTGAAGAAGTTGAAGCTTTTATTCATTATACATGTTCTTAATCTGCATATATAGATGACCTAAAGATCAGATGTCCTAAAGATCAGATGTCTATGTGAAAAGTGCTCATACATTCGTTTCCTTCCAATTAATGAAGTGAAAGGACATTTGTTGAGAAAAGAGTTTGTCCCAAATTATTTTAAGTAGACACGACATAAGAAACCATTGATTTATAGCATCTCAAGAGGTAATGAAGTACAATTGTCAGTGAACTTAAATGAGTTTGAAGGGGATATTGGATTTAGAACAAATAATATAGATACAAATGAAAATCCTTACATGCAAATAGTTTATGATGCAACCGATTATACCTTTCAGGAAAATATAAAAAATCTTGAAGAAGAATTAAACTCACATGCAAAACAGTTTTTTGACTTTCTACACTCAGCTGACTAAGAATTATAGCCAAATTGTGAGAAAATGACTTAATTGTCTTCAATTGCTCAAATATTAAACATAAAGTTTGAAAGGTATATTTCTGATCGTAATTTTAATAAAATTCTTAGATGGTATAATGAATCATTGCTTCTTGATCATATAGTGGTTGATAATTTTTACAATATGAAGAAACTTGTTAGGGATCTTGGTTTGCCTATTGAAAATATTGATTGTTGCAAATTGAGATGTTTGTTGTATTGGAGAGATGATGTGGAATTACAAGAGTATAAATTTTATGGTTAATCTAGGTTCAAGCCTAGAAAACATTCTATGAAACATAAAATAGTACCTTGGAAGCGGATGTATTATTTCTCGCTAATTCCAAGACTTTAAAGGCTATGCTTATGATGTTACTGCATCTTATATGAGATGACATAATGAACACGAACAGGAAGATGAAATA
The DNA here is from genome assembly GCA_027575705.1 of Erythroxylum echinodendron. NCBI lineage: Eukaryota > Viridiplantae > Streptophyta > Magnoliopsida > Malpighiales > Erythroxylaceae > Erythroxylum > Erythroxylum echinodendron. Next base: position 26,449 of record JANZXR010208517.1, on the reverse strand, counting down.
ATGAGTCATCCATCAGATGCACTGATATAGAAACATTTCAATCGCACCCATTATGAGTTTGCAGTTGAAAGTCGAAATGTTAGGTTGGGATTGTCGACGGATTTATTCGAACCTTTTGGTCAATCCGACCAACAATATTTATCATGACTAATCATAATTACTCCTTATAATTTGTCTCTATGGATGTGTATGAAAAAGACATATATATTCTTGATAGTGATTGTGCCAAAGCCTAAAAATTCAAAGCATAAAATTGATATATTCTCACAACCATTGATATTTGAATTGCAACATGTTTGGGAATATGGTATTGAGACATATGATGTGCCTCTAAAACAAAATTTTGTGTTAAGAGCAGCTTTAATATAGACCATTAGTGATTTTTCTACATATGCCATATTGTCTAGATGGAGCACATAAGGGAAACTGACTTCTCGTTATTGTGGTAATGATTCTGATGCGTATGGGGGCAAAATGTGTTGATTTGATAACTATAAAAAATTTCTTCCTCGAAATCATCCATTTACACACAATAAACAAAAGTTCATTAAGAATAAGATGGTAAAAACACCTCATCTCCCTCATAAAGTTGGTGAAGAGATATTGTAGAAGATTGAGGAATCAGGTTTTCTGAAAGTTGTAAAATTTGAAGCTGATGAAGATAATATAAGCATTAGTAAAAACTTTGGTTGAAAAAAACGAAGCATCTTTTGGAATTTGCCATATTGGAAAACTAATTTGATACGTCATAATTTAGATGTGATGCATATTAAAAAAATATTTTTGACAATTTGTTCAATACGATAATGAACGTTGAAGAGAGGATAAAAGACAATACAAAATCACGAGTTGATGTACAACTTTTTTGTAAAAGGAATGAGCTACATAAAGATCTTCGCACTGATAAATATCTAAAAGCATGTTATACTTTAGACAAAAGACAAAAGAAAAGATTGTGTACATGGTTGAAAAGTTTAAAGTTTCTTGATGATTATGTTTCAAATTTGGCAAGACGTATGGACACGAGGAAGTACAAACTATTTGGGATGAAAAGTCATGATTGGGATATGTTTATGTAAAGGCTAATTTCAATTGCATTTCGGGAGTGCTATCAAAGAAGGCTTGAGAAGTAATAACAAAATTTAAGTTTGTTTTTCAAAAGCTTAACATCATCTAAAATCAAGTTGGCTGAAATAGAAAACCTAGACAGAAAAATTCCAGTAATTTTGTGCAAGTTAAAAGGTTTTTTTCTCCAAGCTTGTTGACTGTATGGAACATCTATATATGCATTTAGCACAAGAGGTTAAACTAGCCGATCTAGTTCAATATTTATGGATATCCATTTGAGAGGTAATTCAACAAAAATGATTGTAATTGAAGTAATAACATATTTTAATAATTAAATTGTAATAACCCTATTTACTAATATAGGTATTTGCATCACTTAAAGAAAAATGTCAAAAATAAGGCTAGAGTTGAAAGTTCGATATGTAATGTTTATTTAATAAAGGAAGCTAGTACATTTTGTTCACATTATTTTGAGCCGCATTTTCACACAAGAGAAAGAAAAGTTCCTCATAATGACAATAGGGGAAGAACGACTGATGTTGATGGTAATTTATCCATGTTCACTTATTCTGGACGAACATATAGACATTCAATAAGAAGAATATTAATAGAGGGAGATATTAAGGCTGCCTATAGTTACATTTTATTGAGCTGTCAAGAGGTTCAACCTTTAGTGCAGTAAGTTAAAATTAATTATTTGGGTTTTGAAATTTAATGTTATTCATAACTGAAATACGTAATAATATTTTTAGATTATAAGAGGAATTATTACTCGAGCTAATGTCCGATAAAACACAAGATGATATTAATAAAAAAATTGGAACACACTTTCCTCGATGGTTCGAGAAATATGTAAGTTTTTATTTATAAATATTGAAATGATTACATTATAAGATTTAAGTGTTAAAATGACATTATACTGTTTGATATGATAATTTGTTTTATATAGGCCTTAGAAAATCCAATAAAAAATAAGTTCATATATGATCTTGCGAAGGGACTTTGCGAACCGTTAAATCTTATCCGGTGTATTTGTTAATAGATGTAAATATAATACAGAATATCATGGTCATAACATGATAACAATAAATAGTGGAGTTTGCATATAGGGAGAATTGATGAATTATTATGATAAAATTATTGAGATACTTGAAATTAAGTACCCTACATTACTAACAAAGTGAAGTATAATATTTAAGTGTACCTGGTTTGATCCAACTCTAATGTTAGTAGAAAAGTACATAGACGATATAATCTAGTTAAAATCAATAAGCGAAGAAGATTTAGACAATTTGAACCTTTCATGTTGGTAATACAAGCGATCTAGGTGTATTATATTTCTTTTCCCAGATTGTGATGAGATAAGTCAGATTGGTTGGTCATTTGCAAAGTTAAACTTAGAAGTGTTTTTGAATCACAGAGAAAAGAAAAATAGATAATTGAAAATGAAGCGTTTCAGGAAGATGTTTATAAACTAAATACATCTGTCATATATGACCATAATGAACCTTTAAACAATCCATCTAATAAATATGTTCAAATTTTATCTGGAGTGGATGAGAAGGATCAGAGACTGAAGAAGAGCTTGAGTTTGATCTCAATTCTTCAAAAAAAGATGATGATTTTAATGTACAATTAAGTGATGATAGCAATTAATTTGTGTTTATAATTGAATATTATATTCAACAAATCAATTATTTCTGTTTCAATATATTGTATAAAATATTGAATTCAAATTGTTATATTTCTAGAAAATTCAATCAATTATTAATTTCAGGTTGAAATATGTCACTAAAAAGAAAATATGATATAATGCGACGAAGGTTCAGACAATGATTCAAAGCTACTTATTGTCTAAGTGAAGCATCACATTCTGCAGCTGGAACTGAATCACCTCCTCTTCCTCTAGCTACTACACTTATAAATGAGGCATCACCTTTCGTACCTATTACTACACTATCCACCACTCCTACATCATCCATTATCCCTATACCGATAAAGATATCAGGGGTAAACACTGCAGATGAAAGAGACAGCCTTCACCCTGAAGTTGAGAGACTTGATGGAAAAACTTACATCACAATTGTCAATAATCTATAATTGAAAATACATGAAACACTATATGATTATAATTAAGTTATAGGTTTAAATTTTAAAAATGGTATAAAAATATTTGTTTTTATATTAAATTGATTCCATCTGGACGATGCCTAAGAAACTTGACATCCAAATTCAAGAAGAAGATTAATCTTGAGAGTTATGTATGGAAGAATATTTTTTAAGTCACAAAGAAATTTTACTATCAGGAGTTTGAGGTACAAAAAAATATTATTTGCTTTTTTAATTGATTTTTATACATTAATTAGATAAATATTATTACATTATAAGTATTTATCGAATGTTTTTCCTTTTGTTTTGGAAAGAATTTTTTTGAGATTCTGAATTTGACACGGTTATTTATAAAGTATAGAAGAGACGAGCACATACACATTATCGAGACTTTGTTGGTGCGATACATAAGGCTGGTGTAGACCGCCTTATATTTCTGAACAAATATGGAGTCAGTAGCAGCAATATTGGACATCACCTAAGGCAATGTCTATTTCATAGCGTAATTCTACCAACAGACATGGAAGACCATGGGGAGAGAGTCTTCTCGCACATACGAGAGAATCTATTACCTACCACGAGCATGCAGAGAGACTTGTAAGTATCTACACTTTACATTTATATTCTGATTTTTTTATTTTGCTATATTTCAATTTAATTTGATGTATAAATTTTGGAATGAAAATATGTGTATTATGGAAAATGATAATATTATAAATGTCTGATGTCATACCTGACTGTGTTATTAAGTTATTTTCTTTGTTCAATAGGTGCTAAATATCATAAAATAAAGAAAACTTTGCTGAAATTTTTATGAATTCTAGTTCATTTATAACATTTTATTCTTATACAGGAAAAGTCTATGAGCATAAGGCCTACACCCCGTCAGCTCTTTTTGTACACTCACACTAAAAAGCATGACAATTTGACATTCGTCAATACCTGATGTAGAGAAATAAATGTATGTAAATTTTATGGTTTAATATTAATGCTTAATAATGATCACTTACTAATATAAACATTGCCTTCTGATAGGACCAAATACAAGAAAACATTCAACGACAATCTCAACAGTTTGAAGATGTTGATGAGACTTAAACCTATCTTCATACAGTGGTTGATAAAGACCCTCATAGAAAGATATTTGGCTTAGGTTCATTTGCGAACATATGTTATTCGCAATCCTTCACGTTCAGTACAGCAACATTTAGGCTATCTACAACCAATGAAGTCTATGAGTTTCAAAGCACAGTGTAGACATTGGCAACTCAGTTGCAACAATCGATGGAGTACATAGCTCAACTCTATAATGAAATGAATGAGTTAAAAGAGAGGGGTAACACCTCATCGCAACAATCAGAGCATTTGTAATCACCAAATCAATAGTATACTTGTAATCATTTCATTTGAATTACAAATACTGATTATGTATAATTTAATATTTTTATTATCAATTAAGATAATTTTAACTTTATATCAATAATTAACTTTCTGTTTAAACAAATTAAATATATAAATAAATCAAAATATTATACACAGATAATTCATAATTGTTTAAATTATGCATCAATTATAAGATCGTTAAATAAAATTTAATGATGGGATATTTTTTAAAAAAAATTTGTTAATCAACGAAAAAATAAAGTGCATCGGTAAAAGCAATTCTATTGACTGACGAAAAACAACAAACTATCGATGATATTAACATAACGTAACAGAAGGAATAACTAATTCCGTCGCGTTTACTGATAAAATTTACCACAGAATAACCGTCGATATACTTACCGACGGAACAAATATAACCGTCGATAATGTTGTAATAAACTTACCAACAAAATAACCAATACCATCTGTAAACTTGTTGATGGACAAATTTTGACCGTTGAAATTCACCAACAGTTACATAAATTATTCGTCGGTACATTTACCGACGAACATTATGTTATTTGTCAAAAATTATTACCTACGATAGTTTCTACTATGCCTTGGTTCATCGACAAATTCTATCGCTAACTTGACTTGCCGATAGAATGTTTAAGTTTTTCGTCGGTAATATCCATTACTAGACATTTTTCTTGTAATGTTTATTGGTGATGCTTAACTCCTCACAGCCTCTTTAAATTAAGAGAACTTTTCAACTACATGTGTACAGAAGCATAGCTGGGTTGTTGTTGATGCATAGCTCCTCATAGTTATTTGAAGTTTAGAATTGTGAGGGCTTACCCTTAGAGATTAGGGTCCTACAGATATTCTCCCCCACAATTTATTTGTGTTGTTGATATGATTGAATGTATTTTGATATTGATGCATGACTGTGTGCATAACATTGAGTATTGTAGGACTATGTAAGCTTACTCAGCAAAGTCTGACTCCCCTCAACTTTGTTTTTTTCATATCAACTACTACCAACTTCACAATAGTGACTCTTGTGACGTGCCCACTGCGGCTTACCTACATTTGCGTATATTCTTTCTTTATTTTCATTATTTAGTATTATAGTATCCGTAGTGATATGATTTCATAAGTTGTAAAACTTCTTTCTAGCATACACTATTTTTATTATATTGTATGAACTTTTTTAAAAAAATTTAAAAGGTATTGAATTGATAAATGAAAAAATAGTCGTCCATACAAATAAAAGACAACAAAACTAAAGCGTACAAGCATCTACACCTTATAAGGCAAAACAACTTCAGATTTGGGCTTGGAAGCGACGTGTGCTACAATGTAGAAGACTACTTAGGGTAAATACGAATGCCTCTCCAGAATATTCCTAATTAGGTCGATGGTCGATCACTCTACCTCTTTACCATAGGCGATTATGAAAGGTAAGATCTCTCTCGTTTGTGTGTTACTTCATCCTTCTCTTTGTCACATGATCTCTGATTCTTGATTCCTCTGATTCCTTCTCTCTATTTGGGTTTGTCTGATCTAAGTGTGAGTTTATGTCGAGGGTCACCTTCGGTCTTTCAAAGTCAGAGGATGTCAACCTGGCAAGGTAATAGGGCTCTTCTTTTCTAAGTTTTCAATTAGCGCTGCTCTTCTTTTGGTTACTGAATATTATTCCACTCTCCTTTGATGGTGTTTCTGAATTCCACGAAACATCCAAGAGTCTTCTTTCTCCTGAGTAATAGTCAGGCCTCTTCATTATATAGGTACTCTTTTTCTGCCTCATTAAAAACTTTAGATCTATATTTAGAAGTTGATTTTCCATGAACATGCTAGATTAGGGCATAAATCTTCTGACTTAGTAGAATAAAGGATCTTTTTCTCTAATTCCACTACTCGGAGATTTAAGAACCCCTTTCTATGTGCATGCCTTCTATTGAAACTGCCTATTATTTGTTTCTGGCCTAATCTCCTTAATGGAGGCAACGAGGGAGATGACATACATATGCTTAGTACATGTTGGAGTGTGGGTCAGCTTCAGTAGCCATTCAATGGCTTCTGCAAAAGTTGTACCTGTATTGGAAATTAAATTTAGTGCTTGTGTCTATTCCCAAATGAATTGTGAGAAGGGGCATTTCAAGAATAAGTGCTCCCTTGTTTCTGCTTCTCTCTCATATAGGATACAATCTGAATTGTTGGTCATAAAGTTGAGTTTGTCTGCAGTGTTTAATCTATTAACCGTTGTAAGCCATAGGGTGATGGAATAACTCGGCATTAATGACCTATGCAATACTATAGGGAACCATGTTTGACCTGATTGTTATGACTCTGCCAATTCCTGAATTTTGCAATGTTGAAATTGTTAGGAGGCAGATTGAGGCAGTGAAAAGTATCCTCCCTTTCTAGGTTCGGTATGTAGCTAGGTATCAGGTGTTGTAACTCAATTGGAAAATTCCACTATCCCCTTGTTATCAAGGAATTCACCTTTGCATTGATAGGAACTTCAGAACGATAGTCGGCATGCCTGAGGTTGCCTAATTAGGGGCCCTTGCTCATTTCAGTCATCAAACCACAGATAGGCTTTCTCTCCATTCCTAATCTTACATGAGACTATAAGTTTTAATATAGGTCTAAGTTTCAGCAGTTGGGCCAAGGGCCATGAGAATGAAGGCTTAATAGGTATAGACTATATACTTGAGCCTTTTAAGATATAGCTATGCACCCATCGGATCCAGAGAGATTTCTTGTTTGTGAGAATGTTCTATAGATTCTTAGTCAATGCTGCTCTATTAAAAAAGGCAATTGAAATCAATCTCAATCCCCCTTCTTCTTTCCTTTTGCAAACTTCTAACCATTTAACCTTATCAAAATGACTTTCTGAACTTAGATTTTCCCATAGAAATCTTCGGAATAACTTCTCAATAGATTTGATGACTCCTTTAGCTAATGAAATATTCAAGGACCAATATATATGAAGGGAGTTCAGCATTGTTTTAATGAGTTGTAACCTCCCTCCAAAGGATAGTACTCTATTAGTCCGCATTCCCAATTTTTTCTGAACCTTATCAAACAATGGCTGACATTCTGAATATTGGATCCTTTTAGTTGTAATGGGGAGTCCCAAATAGGTCAGAGGAGTTGGTTTTTTGCTCATTCTAGTGATTTGGGAGATTCTGATCTCCATCGTATTTGCCCCTGTAGCTAATATATACTGACTCTTAGCAACATTAATCTCCAACCCTAAAAGATCCCTATAATAAGATAGAGTTGACATAAGTAGCTCAATAGACTTTCCATACACCGTAGAAAAAAGCAATAGGTCATCCACAAGGCATAAATTGATTAGCCCTACCTTCTTGCATTTAGTATGGAATTTGAAAAGATGGTTTTTTCTCCTACCTTCTGTTGGAATAGTTGAGTAAGCACTTCCATACAGATTATAAAGAGATAAGAAGAAATAAGGTCACCTTGCCTTAAGCCTCTAACACTTCTGAAAGAATCTATTGGAACTCCATTAACCAGAATGGAATAAGTAAGAGTGGTTATGCATTCCTTAATCCAATTGACAAATATCCCAGGGAACCCTAAGAGTCTTAGAGTCCTTAAGATGAAGTCTCATTCAACATGATCAAAAGCTTTCCTAAAATCCACCTTTATGATACAATTTGGTGGACTGCTGTTCTTTTGGTATCCTTTCATCAATTCCTGTACTAGAGCAAAATTATTGCCTATTCTTCTGCCTTTGAGAAAGGCACTCTGATTATCAAAGACCAGAGAGTCCATAACCAATTTCATCCTGTTGAATAAAATTTTGGAGATGATTTTATAAAGAAAATTTGTACATGCAATAGGCCTATAGTCATTCAATGTAGAGGAACAAGAGATTTTAGGAATTAGACAAATATGTGTTTTGTTTATCTCCTTTAGAAGAACCCCATTAGTAAAGAATTCCCTTACTGCTTTTTTCACCATTGGCCTAATATCTTGTCATGTCTTTTGAAAAAATAACCATTGAACCCATCCAAACCTGGGGACTTATTCGGATGCATATGAAAAATCGCTTCTTCTATTTCTTTGTCTTCCACTAGTTTGATAAGATTAACAATTTGTTTTCAGGAGAGCTTGCTATGTATAAATGACTCTAAAGTGATAGAATGAGCAAGGTTGCGAGAGTATCCATAAAAATTCTTGAAGTATGATTTCCCTAAGGAGTTTCTCTTGAGTGGAAATTTCCCTTCCATTTTGTAGCTTGTGAGAGCAAATTCTATTGGTATTCTTTCTGGCTAATACTGAGTTGAAAAAGAATCTTGGGCATCTTTCACTATCTTTTAGCTAATTAACCTTAGTTCTTTACTCCATTATAGTGTCCTGGTCCTTAGCTTTTGAAAGATATGACAGCAATATGCACTTCTCAGTATGCAGTAGGTTAGAGTTGGTAGGATCTATGGCAAGGCTTTGCTGTATCTTTTCCAGTTCCTCTCTAATTAAGGTAATTGCTTTTTGTGTAGAACATGGCCTTCTACTCATTAGTGTTTTCATTTCCCTTTTAATATATTTAAGTTTCTAAACACAGACAAACTAGTGAGAGCCTATAACTGTATCTATAACCGTATCATCCAATCCCTTATGCAGAGCCTCATTGAATCCCCAATCATTAATTAATAGGTTGTTAAACCTGAAAGGCCCTCTTCGATTCTAATTTTGAGTTAATATTTCAACTAGCATAGGCGTATGATCAGAGAATAAGGGGCCTAGAAAGGAGTTAACACTATTCGAAAAGTGTGTGATCCATTCATTGTTCACCATAGTCTGATCAAGTTTTTTCCTCGAGGCCATCTTCCCATCTGCTTATTACTCCATATATAGAAATGTCCCTGTGCCTTTAGATCAAAAATACCGAGTTGAACTCTTCAGTTTTTCCGGATCAAGCTTAACGTGTTAGAGACATGCCTAAAGATGTGCCAACATAAAAATTCTTCTTAAATGGTACAACCCCCATAAGTATCCAACTTGCTTTCGACGAGTTTTTCATGTAACAAATGATTCATCAAAAGAGATAAATAAAACCATAATGTTCACACGCCCCTATACTTTTGATCCAGCAGAACAGAGTCCAGATTTTCATTTATCAATTATTATGCATTTCCATTAATGCCTTCTCTTTTTCTCTCTCTGTGAATCCATATTTATTTAGTCTTACCACTAATTAACTAACAAATTCAAGTATAAATGCCAGCGCTCTAACTAATCTAGCCTTTACTGTTAAATCCAAAAGACAATCATTGACCCTGCGCAAGCATGCATTACAAATTCACCTTAAACAATATGGCAGAAACTTGAATGTCAATCCGTAGTATCATTATCACTCTCTTCAAATTGAAGAAAAACATCCAAAAACAGGAAATTCTAATCACTATTTCCATTCTACTACTATTCCTGGTATACAAAACTATAAATCCATCATCATGGAAAAGTCTCAATGATTTCAGGTTGATATATGCGTATAATTCCAGTTGGGAGACAATTCAAGCCCATATCCAAGACCGACATCTTCCATCAAAATATTACAAGTTTCCATGAACCAATTCAAAAAATTGTACTAGTAAATACTTTTTTTTTTTCCTGAGTGAGTTATCAATCTGCAGGCTTAAAGTGGGGTTCGTAATCACAAAAAGAAAGAAAAAATAAGATAAGGGAGATCCACAAGATCTTCGTCAAAGTTTGTAATAAAAATTTTTAGCGTTAAGCCCACATTTGCATGCGAAACCTAACAATTGGAATGTAGTCTTTGAAATTTAGGAGAAGATAAAATCCTTAGGCAAGTTAGAAACACAAGGAGTCCTAAGTCCAGCCCTATCATCTTCTAAATCTAATAGAATTGCATGCCCAATAAACAGTCAACTAACTGTACTTGATTGGTATGTTGTCTACTAGGTTGACTGAAAAAGAGAAAGAGAAGAAGTGAATTACAAGGATGAAGTAGTCTAAATGGATGAGAGAGTAAGCAGTCCAAGCAACACCATTTCCAAGGGCTGCAAGTGAGAGGAAAAATGGCATGTACTCCACACTCTTTGTTGCAATCACCAATTTCTGCATCATAAAGCAACCAAGTGTGGCACCAAAAGGAAAATTAAAAAAAAGGAAAACCAAAATGCATGTCCATTGTCCACCATGCGTAAGCAGAAACAGGCATCGAACTCTTCGCAATAGAAAGAAGGAGACCTGACCATGATAGATAATGGATAAGCATACATCATGATGTTAAAGCTTATGCCCATGATTCCCAAAATAAACGTCCTGGTTTTGGTGTCGTGGGCCACCGTGAGGACCAGAGAGGAGGAGACAATCATGAATATGAGCTGAACGATTATAACGAACACCACTTTAAGAAATATTTTATTTACCATAAGAAGAAGAAGTCAAAGTTGAAGATCCATGAGGTGGAAGCTGGGCCAGTTGCTGTTGTTGCGTAAAAGCTCTCGTGGAAGCCGTTAGCGGTCTCATCAACTACACTCTTCTTCTTGGAAGAGCGAGCGAGAGAGTGAGGATTAGAACGGAAACCACAGAGGAACAAAAATGTGACCCCGGAGCTGTGATAACCGAAGGCTTTTAGGACTGAGAGATACAGTATTAGGATTTCATTTTTGCTCCCTTTCTTCGTTCCCTCCTAATTTTGGTGTCTAACATTTGGAGACAATGTTCAAAATTAATACTATTGAACATTGTCTCCTTGAAACCCGTTAATTCAGACAGACCAGTCAATATTAATACTATTGGACTTGGTCTCTCACCGTACGAATAATCTTCACTCTTCTCTTCCACAAAAAAACTCTCGCTCTCTCTCTCCCTCCCTCTCTCTTTTTCACATATTTTCTGATGAAAAGAAATTAATTAGTGCTTCTTCGATGATATTACCCCATTGTCCTAGCCCTCTTTCAACCTCTGGTTGGATAACACCTAACCATACTTGTTTTTCTGCCTCCTAACATTTGCATCTTGCCAAGTTACAGGGATGGGCATGCATGCATGCATGGTAGCTAACTTATTTTCTTTTTCCAACCCTAATCTGGAGAAAGGGATCAATCAGACACTTTCCTTTCGTAGCTAGACTCATGCATAAATGGTTAGGAACCTGCAGCTAGGGCTAAGATTTTATCATCAAAAAGTGCAGAATTGTAGCGCAGTAGCAGTATTCCATTGCCAAGTAAAATGTTGATCATAGGTTGCTCGAGAGTAGTGCACGGCATGCTGTGATCAGTTTAGTTAACTAGGAACCAAATCAAAGAAATATATATATAACTATAACAAGAAATTATATATTATTAGGAACAATGGCATCATTATCAGGCCAAACATCAAAGAAAGGGATGCGAACGCCAGGGGGGTCTGGAGGCTCTCAGGGTAATCGTACATCAAGTGGGCAAACGGTGAAATTTGCTAGACGAACCTCGAGCGGTAGGTACGTTAGTCTTTCAAGGGACGACATTGACATGTCTGGATCTGGAGAATTATCAGGTGACTACATGAACTACACTGTCCACATACCTCCCACTCCCGACAATCAGCCAATGGATCAAACTTCTGTAGCTGTCAAGGCCGAAGAACAGTATGTTTCCAATTCTCTATTTACAGGAGGATTCAATAGCGTTACCCGTGCCCATCTCATGGACAAGGTAATAGAATCTGAGGTTACTCATCCTCAGATGGCTGGTGCCAAAGGCTCCACCTGCTCCATGGCTGCTTGTGACGGTAAAGTCATGAAGGACGAGAGAGGAAATGACGTCATTCCGTGCGAATGCAGGTATCGTATGTATTTATGCAGGCTTGCACGCGTATTCTTACTCGTAACTGCACCAATGCTGGATTCAATAATAGGCTTAACTAGTTATAATATATACATCAGTTATCAGGCAGCATTTTTTTTGTGTAAATCAATTACAGGCTTAACGAGTAAACATATCTTACTTCCTGAGAACAGCACGACATTAATTAATGGTGTCCTGTACAGATTCAAAATTTGTAGAGATTGCTACATGGAAGCACAGAAGGAGACCGGATTATGTCCAGGCTGCAAAGAGCCGTACAAATTGGGAGATTATGAAGATGAAATACCAAATTTTTCAAGCGGAGCATTGCCTTTGCCAGCTCCAAGCAAGGATAATCGTAATAACATGACAATGATGAAGATGAATCAATCAGGGGACTTCGATCACAATAAATGGTTGTTTGAAACAAGAGGTACTTACGGGTATGGAAATGCCTATTGGCCCCAAGAGGACATGTATGGCGATGATGGGGATGAAGGAATTCCAGGTGGGATGCTCGAAAACATGGATAAACCATGGAAGCCTCTGAGCCGCAAATCCCCAATCCCGTCATCCATCCTCAGCCCTTACAGGTTCTGTAATTCGATCAGTTAGTAGTTTATTGATAATTCTAAGTATATGTGTGTCTGTACATATAGTTTTTTACATCATTCAATTTGTTACTGATGTTTCAATGCGATCTCCAAACTGTAATTTTACAATTTATTAGTACTATTCTGACATCAAATACTCCAGCAGGTTGCTAATTGTCGTCCGATTCGTAGTACTGGCGTTTTTCTTACACTGGAGGTTGACAAATCCAAATGAGGATGCAATATGGTTGTGGGGACTGTCTGTGGTTTGCGAGTTGTGGTTTGCCTTCTCGTGGATACTAGATCAGATTCCAAAGATTAGCCCTGTGAACCGTTCCACTGACCTCGAGGTGCTGCGTGACAAGTTTGAGATGCCATCACCCTCCAATCCTACAGGGCGGTCTGATCTCCCAGGTTGTGACCTGTTTGTGTCCACCGCCGATCCAGATAAAGAGCCACCCCTTGTGACCGCCAACACTATCCTCTCAATCTTAGCAGTTGATTACCCTGTAGAGAAGGTGGCTTGCTACATATCAGATGATGGCGGTGCCCTCCTCACTTTCGAGGCAATGGCAGAGGCTGCTAGCTTCGCGGACTTGTGGGTTCCCTTCTGTCGAAAGCATAATATTGAGCCAAGAAATCCTGATTCTTACTTCAACCTAAAAGTTGACCCAACCAAGAACAAGAACAGGCCTGATTTTGTGAAGGACAGGAGGCGGATGAAGAGAGAGTATGACGAGTTCAAGGTGAGGATTAACGGGCTTCCAGACTCTATTAGGAGAAGATCTGATGCTTTCAATGCAAGGGAGGAAATGAAGATGATAAGGCATTTGAGAGAGAGCGGAGCTGATCCTATGGAGCCTGTCAAGGTACAGAAGGCCACTTGGATGGCTGATGGCACCCACTGGCCCGGAACTTGGGCTAGTCCTGCAGCTGAACATTCCAAAGGCGATCATGCCGGAATTCTTCAGGTCCATTATTAGCTCCTACTACTGCATTCTGTCTCTAATTATACATATATGTATATAATTAAATTTGATTCATGATCATGCTTTAATATGTTGCAAGTATATATGCAGGTGATGCTGAAACCTCCAAGCGCTGATCCTTTGCTGGGAGGCGCTGACGACAAGCTGATAGATTTCACAGATGTGGACATTCGATTGCCAATGTTTGTGTACATTTCGCGAGAAAAGAGGCCAGGATATGATCATAACAAGAAAGCAGGTGCAATGAACGCCTTGGTCAGAGCTTCCGCAATCCTCTCCAATGGTCCATTCATTCTCAATCTCGACTGTGATCATTACATCTACAACTGTAAAGCTGTAAGAGAAGGAATGTGCTTCATGATGGACAGAGGCGGAGAGGATATCTGTTACATTCAGTTCCCTCAGAGATTTGAAGGCATTGATCCTTCTGATCGATATGCTAACCGCAATAATGTGTTTTTTGATGGCAACATGCGAGCGCTTGATGGTATTCAGGTAATTAATTACATCCAGCCATCAATGTATACTTGCCAGTATTAACTTCACATCGATTATTGTATCATATACACTCATCTTATTTACAGGGCCCGTTTTACGTGGGAACTGGCTGCATGTTCAGAAGATTTGCACTGTACGGATTTGACCCACCAAATCCTGATAAAGTTCAGCATAATAATAAAGACGAATCTGCTGAAACCCGGCCCTTGACGGCCACAGACTTCGATCCTGATCTGGATGTGAACCTACTGCCTAAACGGTTTGGGAATTCCACAATGCTGTCAGAGTCTATACCTATTGCTGAGTTCCAAGGCCGACCTCTCGCCGATCATCCTGCTATTAAATATGGACGTCCTCCGGGTGCCCTCAGGGAACCTCGAGACCCACTCGATGCCACCACCGTCGCGGAAGCTGTCTCCGTCATTTCTTGCTGGTATACAATATATATGTATATATGCATCATCGACACATTAATTATATGTTTACCCTTGCATGAAATTCTACATAGTGTATATAGATAATGTTCTTCTACTAAGTACGTACGAGTTGGATGCTTGATTCACGCAGGTACGAGGACAAAACCGAGTGGGGTGACAGGGTGGGTTGGATATACGGTTCTGTGACTGAAGATGTTGTGACAGGGTATCGCATGCACAACCGCGGTTGGCACTCAGTCTACTGCATAACTAAGCGAGATGCTTTTCGTGGGTCAGCACCAATTAACCTCACCGATCGTCTCCACCAGGTGCTCCGCTGGGCCACTGGTTCTGTTGAAATTTTCTTCTCCAGAAACAATGCATTTCTTGGCTCTAGACGTCTCAAGTTCCTCCAGCGACTTAGTTACCTCAACGTTGGCATCTACCCTTTCACCTCCATCTTTCTTATTGTCTACTGCTTCCTACCGGCTCTTTCGCTTTTCTCAGGATACTTCATTGTCCAGACTCTAAGTATTGCATTTCTTAGCTACCTCCTGTGTATAACTGTTTGCCTTATTGGTCTTGCCATCCTGGAAGTGAAATGGTCAGGCATAGAGTTGGAGGAGTGGTGGAGGAATGAACAGTTCTGGCTAATTTCTGGAACCAGTGCTCATTTGGCTGCTGTGGTGCAAGGGCTCCTGAAGGTGATCGCGGGAATTGAAATCTCTTTCACTTTGACTTCAAAGTCCGCTGGGGACGAAAACGAAGACATTTACGCAGAGCTACACCTTGTAAAGTGGACGTCTCTGATGATCCCACCTATTGTCATCGCCATGACCAACATAATCGCCATTGCCTTCTCTTTTATAAGAACCATTTACAGCACATTTCCTCAGTGGAGTAAGCTCATTGGTGGAGCCTTCTTTAGCTTTTGGGTGTTGGCTCATTTGTATCCTTTCGCTAAAGGTTTGATGGGTCGAAGAGGAAAGACACCTACTATTGTGTTTGTTTGGTCCGGTCTCATCGCAATCACCATCTCATTGCTCTGGATTGCCATAAATCCACCTTCCACAACCACACCAGATGGAGGTGGGGCAGGATTTGAGTTCCCATAAACCAAAACCAGTCTCCACCTGAAAGTCGACGAAGCAAGCCATCGACAACAACAATAACAAAATATACCGATCCTAGTCTTATCGTAGCTGGAATTTTGGGGATACGTAACGCTTTATAGCTGAGAATTCTCCAGGTGAATAGCGGCAATTGAGAAGAAAATTAGAAGTTACTGCAATTTGTTTCTCTCTTATTTTTACTGTAAATTTCTTTGTAAGACATGGTGTACAGTAGGTAGTCAACAATTGATGCCTTCAAAAGCCTGTAATCTACAAAGTACAATTCAAAAGGTGCGTACAAGAATCAACTGATACCTAACATCTCTATCATATAGATCCTAAATGTTCCAACATATCATACACCAAAAACAGAAAAAAAGAAAACCTAAAAGTTGTTTTGCAGTCTAGGTGCAGATTCATTTATGGTTCACCCAACATAAAAGTCAAAACGGAGGCCGAATAAGTTGTCCTGAAACACCCATTAGCCTTTTAAAGTAGAAAGCACCTCCGATTATGAATTTTTGCCAGTATGTTCATCTTCCTTCAGTGTCAGCCTGAAGACAAAAGAGGCTTCCACTTGCCTCGGTTCGTGTTTCCAACTTATGATGAAAGAAATAAATACGACATCCATTCTAAATACATAAAACAAAATGTGAATACTTCCTCTGCAAGTTACCCCAACGTGCTAACAATTCAAAATGACTAATGTCCTGAGCTAATTACTTACAGCACTAAAAGGAATGTGTATCCAATAAAAAGGTCTCCAGTGGCAAATTTAAACGACTAGACAACCTATCCTAGAAAATCGAACTTCAAATGCCTTAAAACAGTTTCTTGAGACTTCGTCGTCAAAGTCGAGAACAATATCTAGAGGAGTTTACGCAACGTCATTCTGCACTTTCTATAGACCTGATTGCTCAAATGGCACACGTACAAACAGTTGGCCATGCAGGGTCACCACAGCAGACGTTTGATGTGGATCAATTCTAGCAGGTAAGCTGACCACCTGAAATAAAAATTCAAAATTCTCCTTATTTTCGCAGGATATACAGACCATGTCCACGTGATGTGCTCATTTAACAAATTAAAAAACCACCTTTACTCCAAGTATATTCCTTGGAATTAATATGCATTCCCAGTTAGCAAAATATTTTCAAGAATGGTTCAACAGGGACCTCAATATAAAATCTCTTCCAATGCTAAAAAATCCAAACCCTCAAAAGATATTTTGTGGATATTAAAAACAAACAATACTTGAAATCTGAAAGAAAAATTACAAGTCGATTGAACTAGCTTCCTTTGCATACCTTCTTAAATGGTGTAACACCCCATGGATTATCCAATTGTTCTGGTTCACCAGATATAATTAGGCGTCCTGCTGGATCAGACTGAACATGTACCTGATAAACAAAAAAAGTGCAGCAGTGTGCAAAGTATGAACTTGTAGTAGATAGGATTGAACTAGGCAAATAATCATGCTCAACAAATGTGTAATTTCAAAAAAACCATTCTCTTTAATTTAAAAAAAAAAAGCATTCTCTACTTGGCATCAAATTCAGGACCATTCATTAAGACTAGACAAGAGTCCTGGAAACAACCGCATAAATGTGATGGCTGATGCTATTGTTATTACCATTTAAAAAAGGTTATGCATTTGAACTTCCAGCCGGACATGTTCTATGTATATCCGCATAAAGACGTCCTAATTTCTTATATGAGAATGAAGTTTGTCTGACTCAACTAATGCATTAAAACTGGGACTCATTTGCTTGTGTCATCATACTACAAAGTGAAAACATTGGAACAACATACTGCGGATGTTAAACTTATTCTGTAGCAGAAACAACTTACCTCTTAGATCAATCTTAGTTTCAAAGAACAAGACAATCTTCTAGCAGGATGATGTACTAATGAATTAACAAATAAAGAAATTCAAAAAATATGTTTTACCTCCTCACGCAGTAGCCCCGGAACTAATGCATATACCTCAAAGCACTCGTTCTGTAAACAGTCAAGAACTTAGACATAGCAGTGAATTCAGTAGGCAAAAGTTTTGAAAACATCTGGAAAGATAAAGACGAAATTAGAGAGGATCTTACAGTTCTTTGCACATTAATTTTCACCCAGTCTGCTGGAGTTCCAATATCAATAACCATTGTGTCCCCTCTGACAAGAAAACAAATGGTGAGATTTTTCAAGAATAAAGGGAGCCCCTTTAACATCTTCAGGACTAATACAAGATCAAGAAGCAAGTGATCCTAACTGTTGCTTCAATGTTTTAATGTGAGAAACATGGCCATCACGCTCAGTTGTTGCCCTTTTCCGCTTCAGCAAACCTAAGCCAGTGAACCAAGCAACGACTTCAGAACATGCTGATACTATAAAACTTCTCAAGATGTTGATCCAGCAAACAGGGCATACCATTTGTCTTCAACTGCTTGTCAATTTTTGGTGTAGGATTCAAGTTCTTATCCTAGCATGAAACAAAAGTAAAGCCATAGTAAATGAAAGCATCCTTTTCTACCAAGATGACAAATGGTTTAATGTGACAAGAAAATAACTAAACGGTGAAAGAAACCTTCTTTTTCATATATATATATATATAGCATTATCCATATACCTTAATGATAGGATGACAAACCTGACCATTGCCAAGAAGACGCTGGGAATGCCAACCTTGCATTGCACGAGTTGCAGCATCTCTCCGTTGCCTACCTGATCCAAGAGCTTCACTTCCAGCAGCCTGCAATCAAATTCATAAAAGTAATCATAAAATACAATCTACAAAATCCCAAGCATTTTCGACATCCATAAATCAATTCTATAAACTTTGCTATAAATCAGAAAAATAAAGCAGCAAGCAAGGATATTAAGCTTCAAATTCTGATACAGAAGTGCAAAGGAGATTGAATTTGGAACACAATCACAGAATCCCAGACATCAAAGACAAGGAAAAAGATATATGGAAGATCTGCGAAACAACTGTTGAACTAAATGCTTTAAAATGTATGAACAAAAATTTACTGCTTTACCAACAAGACAGCTTTAAAGAAACAACATCCTTAGGACTATCAATCTAACACAGCCATATTTTTGTGTCAACCAGCAGTTATACAAAATTATATATCTGCTACAAGGAAATAAAAGAACCCCATCCACTACATCCACTGGTGCCTAATATTTTCCTTGTATACAAAATCATATATCTGCCACAAGGAAATAAAAGAACACCATCCACTAAATCCACTGATGCCTAATCTTTTCCTTGTATACAAAATCATATATCTGCTACAAGGAAATAAAACAACCCCATCCACTACATCCACTGATGCCTAATCTTTTCATTGTCCATTTTTATTCTGCTCAATGATCAACAAATGCCTTCACATTCAAATTGACAATAAGTCATATATTCAATCGGAAACGCAGGCAAAGGATGTCTTCAGAAGCAGTAGCGGCAAGTATGTTAGCATTAGGGATTGGAGAGCATTAAGACTAGGATAAAACTTTGAAGTTGCTAACTAGATGATAAATCTGGAGGGTGTAACATTGATTTGCACCTTAGGTATTGTGCTTCGAGGCACAACTCAAGAAGGGCTCTAGCATTTATTAAGAACTTTGATTTAAGATTTACAGAAGAACTTTTTGAGGTTTTCCCCCTGGTTAGCTAAATAAACTTACCTGATTTTCAAATCTAATAGCAGATTCTGTCAAGCTATCAGAAACAGAGAGTTCACCAGTACGTATTTTATGCTTTTCATACTCCAATAGTGCCTGCATACAAATCACTATAGACTCTAAGAGGCATATATTCATGAGAGAAAAAGAGCGAGAGATGTAAATGACTGAAGAACTAGGGTTCATTATGCTATAAACCTTTTCATAAAAAATTCGAAATGTCCAAGAGACAGTAGTGCAGGTCCTGTGCAAATGGAAATGGTGCAAAACTTTAGAGATTAGAATCAAAATGGGAACAACAGCTTATACACTGAATAATGAAATTTTGAAAATCACATTTAGATTCAAATTAAGGTCAGGTAATATATAGTGCCATGCCAAAAACAATCTTTATCAAAGATTCAAATTAAGATCAGGTAATATTATTAGTGCCATGCCAAAAAGCAAGAACAATCTTTATCAAGGAAAAGCATTTCCTAATACCTTCAATGAATCAACCCACTAATCAAGATAGATATCAACTAAGCAAATAAACCTTACTTTGGTGGTCTAAATGATTCTCCCACTTGCCGCCATAACTTACACGAAGTAACCTGAGAACAACCAAATGCAAAAACAACCCATGAAAATATTTCTTCAATATGCAGAAGGCAATCAAAAGCTACCTTCCTGGCAGCAAAAGAGCATGAATCAAGTCTAGAAAATCCATCAGATCGGTTAATAGCAAAGAATGTTTTAAAGCAAGAAGCTTCCGGTACATGGATAATCACACCCCACAATCAAGCCTCCAAGAACTAGAATTCTTATACTCTATTAAGTTAACTATTAAAGGAAAAAGTATAACAATTAGAATTCTAAAACTCTATAGTATAACAACTGTATTATAACTCTGATTTAAAAGTTAACCTATTACCATATATTTCGATAAGTACAGAATTTCAAATGGAGTATAATCAGCCGACAGATGGTGCGGAAGTACAGGTCTATCTGCTGCCTTAACCAACAAATAAGGCAAAGAACACACTTACTCAATATATGAATGAAGTAAAAATGTGAAGTATATACACTCGTATTTTGCATGCAAGCTTCCAAACTTTGTTGCCCAAAGAAAGGGGACATGTATTCCCATTGTCAAGACATTAACTGATTTTTTAATCATATTGGACAAAAAAGTTTGTGAACACTCAAAAGTACAACCAAAATACCAATTGAAGAGTGCAACTAAAAGCTTATCATTCTGAAATTTACACAGTAGATAAGTAGATAACACAGCTAAATTAGCAAATAGATGGTGGCAGGAAGGAGTTATTAAATATATTTCAGGGACAAAGAACCCAGGGAAAACCTGTTCATAGCCTCCTAGTTTGATCACTGCTCTCCACAACCTAAGCAATACAGGAATCAGGACTCGCCACATTATTAGGAGAAAACCTATAATAAGATTTGATGATTGAAGAAAAGTGCCAAACTTACTTGAGTAAATTCAGCTCTTCTTTGTAAAACTTTGGGGCTTTGAATTCCAAATGATTCTCTCTATAAAATGTTTCGACATCCATCATAAATGCTGCTTGCTCCTGCTCTGTTCCAGACTCATAGCCATCAGTTGAAGAAGGTTCGAAAGGAAATGAGTTGTTTGGAGTCTTCATAGTTACTTTGTGTCCCTCTTCCAACTTGGATTTTGGATGTTCCTGTTTGATTGTGGCAAGCATAGATAAGTCATTCTTCGTCATGTCATCTTTCAGCACCTTTGTATCACTCTCTTCAGCATTGGCAGCTGAGAGAAGCTCCATTGATTCCTGTCCTTCTTCATCATCTTTGTCTTTAGATTCCAAGGGTTTAACATAGGTGCGAATAAGATCCTTAGGTGTCTCCTTTTCCCGATCATTATCATCACCATCATTAGCTTTGGTGTTCATAAATTTGTCATCATAAGAACAGGCATCTTTTGATTGCTCTCCTTTCCGTTCAACTTCAGGTTTGGCCTCAGAAGAAGTTTCTTTCAATTCCAATTTGGGGTTGGTGTCTGAAGAAAGACCAGACTCGTTGGCAGCATTTTGAACATTGTCTGTGGACTTGAATTCAAGCGCATTATTGTCGCGATGAGCTGCATTTGGAGTAGGCTGGATGTGAGTAAGCTGAGTTGCATTAGGATTAGCAGTAAGCTCAACAGAAGGAGGACCTTCAAGATTTTTGGGATCAGGTAACTGAACAAGCTTTTCATCCAAGGACTGTGAGTGTGATTGATCATCCTTCTTAGTTTGATCATCAAGTTTAGGTGGCACAGATGTGTTAACAGAAGGATCCAGAGTATGACGGACATCTACCAAATGATCATTCTTTTCATCATCAGCACTGTGAGTTGGGTTTTTTACAGGTTGATGCTCATGAGAATGGGGCAAAGGTGGGGCATTTGGTTCAACAACAACATCAGCATCATCATTATCATCGTTGGGTTGTTGCTGCAAAGGGCGGGTATCTTTTCCCGCTTCTTCCTTGGCATCAATCGCCTCACAAACACTACTGCTACTGCTGCTCATGATGAAGATGTGCAACTGTTGTCCCCCATAACAATAAGATTAAAATCAAAATTAACCAACCTACAGACTTTAATTCATGCAAGTGAATTTTCATAGTGTGAATGTGGAGGAGACGGGAAGAAAACAACAGGAAATCGTTAAGGAAAGAAATAAAAAAGAAATTTCCATAAAAGAAAAAAGACACACATTGTCAATTGAGAGTGAATAACTGAAATGATAACCAGAGGGAACGCGAACGGAATGGAAGCATTACCTATCTCTTCTTTTCTGAGCAACCGCCAACAGCAGAAGATTCCGACCCCTACCAGTCCTTTGTAGTTCAAATAGAACTCTTTGATGCCTAATACCTTAACTACAATAATAGGAAAACCTACCGATATTTGGTTTGAAAGAGAATGAACACAAAGAGGGGAAGAGAAACATGAAAGAAAAAGGGTGTCTGTTTCTGGAAACTGGACAAGGAATCGATGGGGGTCGTGTTTGACCCGATCAGAACCCAACTTGTTTCGGCCTGATTTTGGCCCATTCTTGTGATTGTCATATCTTCCGTGAAAATTAAACCAAGGATGTATCGGGCATCTCAACTATCACACAAGGAAATCCACAAACCGTATAATACAGCTCAATCCGATCCAACTTAATGCGATCTGGTTTGACCCAATCTATTTTGAATGGATCTAATTGAACTTGAGATTTAACCACCAAATTCGATTTTATCCGACCATAATTTCAAATTAATTTTTTCGTTAAATTAATTTAGAAACAAATTTATGTTTGTAAAAGAAATTTTGATCTTGACTTCTCGATTTCTATAATTTCTCTTCAATTATTATTTGTTCAATTTTCATTTTAAATTATGTATTCATGCTGGCCACATTCCATTTATGACTTGGTTATTTTTTTTTTTGATAAGACTTGGATAATTATAAAAGTATAAATAGCAATGGAATAAATATATATTTATATTCTCACCCTATTTCATCATTCTTATTCCCATTTACGTTAAATTCTTTTGTCAAAAACCCATTTTTCACAATCAACCAATATGTAATTTTCATCTTCGATAGGATATCACTTTTATGAATGACACCCACTTGATTAAATCTTGTGCATAGTATCTGTGTTTTAGAATGTTCTTCTACTTAGAGTCATTCCTAACACTATGCAAATGTGTATTGTCTCAAAAAAAATATAAGATTCAATTCTTTTACAAACTATTTTTTAACTAAAATTTTTCTTATTTTATTGTCAAGATCATATTAATTTTTAAGATTATAAATATTCAATATAGAGATTGATTAGTCATCCACCTTAAATTTTCTAGAGAGATTGATTACTCATCTACCTTAAATTTTCTAAATTAGATGCATTTGTGTTACTCATGTTATAAAACTTAAGTACTAATAGATTTTGGAAAATCAAACGAAAAAGTCCATTATGTGCTAGATTATATCCCCCTACTTTCTTAAATCTTAACATGCTGACCACTTGAACATCTAAAAATAGTAATCTTGTTGATTCAATTCCTTTAGTTTGCAATATTATGAAAGAATCTTGAGTTATACTAGCCTTGTTAAAGCCTCCTTACTCTTGAACTTGGTCAACATAGTTTTTCCTAAACACGTAGCTTTGAAACCTTTCTCTTCCTATCTTATCAAAAGCCTTGTGCTAACTCTTTTTATTTCTTTTTGTGTATCCTTGAAAATGTTTTCTTCTAATTCCAATAGAAAAACCCTTAGCTCTGGGATATACAAACATAACTTTACTAGTAAGATTCATCAATAAAAAAGTTTGGATGTTTTGGTCACAATGTTTCAAATTGATATGCATCTATTTAAGAAAAATAATTTGGTGGTCATTATTTAGTAATTATTAGGGATCACCACAATTATAAATAATAAAAAATTATTTAATTTCGTTAAAATATGACAAACAATCAGGAGACCAATAAAAGAGATGAAGTGTTTTACAATACTTTAATCAAATCTAGATAACCATTCAAGATTTCTTTAAAAATGATTAAGTTTAAGCTTATTCTGAACTCCTTTATCATAATTATAATTCAGTAGTGTAAATGGACAGTTCGATTACCCTAAATCATGTAAAGAATATCCCTAAAGAGTCAGCATAAATTGATTCATATGAGACATATTCTTATTGGTGCTTCCTTTCTTTATAGTGTGGCCTAAGATTTTGTTAAAGTTACCGTAAGTAATAGTTTCAAAGAAATACTACTCAAAATTCTTAATAAATATTAGCTCCTTATCCTACCAGAACTTAAGGAGTTCTCATAAAAACCTTGTTAATCTCTATCCTTCCTAATTGTCTGAAGATTTAATCAAGCAATCAATATGAACTTCAGAGAATAATAAGCTCTCAACATTCGTATAATCCTTTCATAACAAAACCACTTCACCTCTTCCACAAAAAGACACTCGAATGTTTAAGTTAGTGAAAGTTGAGAGTGGTGGTTAAAATCAATTCACCTTGAAGCCTTGTCTCTCTATGCATAAGCCATTTTGAGAACTAATTTCAACTGAATTTGGAGAATGCCTATCAAAATCTTAGGTTTAGAAGAATATAAAAATAACTATGATAAAGACACTAAAAAATCTTAAGTTAGAAAGAGTTAAAAGTACTAAGTATATGATAAAGACATTGAGTTAAAGTATTAAGTATACAAAAAAATATATCTAATAGAAATTAATAAGGCTAAAGGTATGGTTTAGACTATAAGATTTTCACCAAAATTTATGTTAGACCTTAAAGTTTTCGCCAAGAATTAAGTTAGACCTTAAAGTTGTCACTGTTTAAGAAAGACCTTGATGCTTTGCAAACTGTATGAGTTAACCTCAGAATGGCATAATTTTAAATTTTCATTAAAGTTATAACAATTATGCGTAAACATCAATTTTTAAGTAAGGGCTTATATTAACCATGTAAGCGGCTGATATAGACCTTAACTTATCCGAAGTCTTAAATTATGTTATAAGAATTTAAGGTTTTTTAAACCCTAAATCCCTAAAACATAATTTAGGTCTCCCTGATTACTTTTCTGCATCTTTAGTGCTCTCTCTATCTTTTAAATTTACAACTTAAGTAGCTTGTAAAGATTAAAGAATGAAAAAAAGTTAATTCTTAAAAATGTATGAACTACATAGAAGGAAGAACCTACATTTAAGAATTGCAATATGTCCACAAAAAATATTATAATTATCCATCCATTTATATATATATATATATATATATATATATAAAACATACAAGCATAAGAATTAAATTTTAAAAATTTTCTAATTCTACTTATAATAAAGATAAATAAGAATCACAATAGGACAACTCTTCAAACATAATAATATTATTCATGACCACACCTCTCTAGTCCATATTAAAAATTAATATTGTTTTCCTACAAAAAAATTAACCTTATAAAAACAATGAAGAATAATAATAAAAAATTAACAATTAATTAAGAAAATCCAAAGGATACCATAAACTTCCTCCTCCTTCTCCAATTCTTTGTTGCTCTAGTGCTCTGGCATCCTTTATCCTTTCCTTACACACACCTTCTAAAATTCAACACATTACTTACGCGATAAACAAATTCAAGAGCAATCCATTCTACTTTGTCTCTTATGCTTAGAATAGTAAAATTGAGAGACAAAGAGCGCACCAGAGATGTAGAGCAACAATGAGAGAGACCTAGTTTATGTTTTGGGGATTTAAGGACTAGAGACATGTAACAATTATAAGAGAGACCTAATTTTTGTTTAGGAATTTTGGGTTTCTATATGGTATTGTGGGTTTCTTAACTTAAAAAAATTGTCACCTAAGCATGACTGACTAAATTCTAACAAAAATTTGGCGTTTCATTAGTTTAAGGGCTAATGCATTGATTTTTAAAATGTTAGGATCTTTTTTTAACACTGATAAATGTTTAAGGTTTAACATAAATTTATGAAAATCTTAAGATTAAATCATAACTTAAACCAAATTTGTCGGCCCCTGAATTTTTTTTCATTAGCTTAAGCATAATAGCTTATGGAATAAATACATTGAGAGGAAATTTGAGGATATTTTCGGTATATAGCTTAAGTACCAAGGATAAAGTGGATTTTTGGGAGAGGTATGGAGGACTTGTCTTTATTGGCAGAATTGGTGGCGTGAATGAAGGAAAGGAAGAACAGAAAGAAGAGAGCTTCGGATGAGAGTGAAAGAATAAAGTTGAGAACTAAGTTGCAATTTCGGTAAAGCT
>JANZXR010208415.1:0-31874 GCA_027575705.1 Erythroxylum echinodendron | reverse complement strand
TTAAATCTCAATTCCTACTTTTAATCCATCAATTTCTCCTTTTTAATGACATTAATCCTAAAAAAAAATTCTACCCCTAAAATATTATGATTAAAACCTAATCAAAATCAAATTAATCGAAAATTAATCCTCAACAAAATCTAATCACAGGCATTACTAGTATGGAGAGAATCGGGGTCCAATAGGAAACATCACAAAACAAAGAAATGGAATGACTATAGATGGAGTCAAATAGACACAATCCTCATGTTTGCTCAAATGGAAATTCATTATGCATCTCTACACTACATCATTGTTCCAATGTCAAATTATGAGTAACCATATGTAACTAACTACTTTTCATCACTCAATATGGTTCACTTTCTACTTAGGTAGCCTAATATAAGTTTAAGCATGCATTCAATCTAATTCCAACTGGCATGACATAATCATATAGCAATACCAATCAAAATGATTCAAATATGATTCCTTTGCTTAACACAAAACCACATGATATGCCTAAACATACATCATATTTAACAAAATGTAAACAGTGATTAACATAATGCAATTGACAACGTAAGTGCCACCTCCCCACACTTAAAGAACACATTGCCCTCAATGTGACAAGGCAACCACAAAATAAAGAGAATGGCATCAAACCAAACAAGAATGATAGCAAACCAAACAAAAGAAATTAAACCAAACAAAATATATGAAACCAAATGAAAAAACATAAAACCAAACAAAAGACATAAAATCAAACAAAAGAAATCAAACCAAACAAAAATGACAACAACTCAAACAAAAGACAACAAACCAAAAAAAAAGATATGAAACCAAACAAAAGACATAAAAACAAACAAAAGAAATAGACACAATTTAAAAGTTTAGGGTAAGAAAAGCTTATGGAGATTGTGGTGGCGAAGGTGTTGGCGAAGGAGCTTCAAAATTATTCCTACGAAAGAACTTGATGAATTTCTTCTTCAAGTATAAATACTTCTTATGAACTTGCCTCATTGCCGAGCTCGCTAATTTACAATGTCATTTGCTAATGATTAGAGGTTATCTGGTTGAGGATTTCTTGAAATCTGTCGACCTCTACTAGTGCAGTTGGTTCCTCTTCCGCTGCTTCTTCTTTTAGCTCTGGGACTCTTTGGGATGTGAATGATCAGGAAACGGCTGTATCTTTGCCATTCCTATTCTTCACTGCAGTACGAGTCTAAGAATTTCAGAGTTTCATAGAGTGGAGCTCTAAAATTTTAGAGCACCTCAGATAAGATATGTCAAACATATCGTATTAAGAGGTAAGTACACTATCCACATTATAGTTGTAAAACAAAGCTAAAGCAGTAACTATATGAGACATGCCAAAATAAGAGCTCCTTTTAGTCATAATACTCACTATTAATCGAAAAATCCTATAAGGTGTGTTGATTTTTATTTTTCGATCTATATACCAAAGGAAGAAAAGTTCTTTGGCCGAATATTTATTACTTTCAGTTTTAGTGAACACCATTAAGCGCATAAATTTATGCAAAAGTAACTGCTCAGTGCTTTAGATTAAAGTGTTTGGTGCACTTTGAGAGTCAAAATTTACTTCACCTATTAGAGTTTTTCAGTAATTATCCACATCAAAGTCAACGTGATCATCTAACATTTTTGTGTTTGATAAATCAAAAATTGCACGAATGACATGATAATCAAGTTTATGAACATCACCAACTAACCTAAACCAGAATACATCTATTTTATCATTATAGCATACCATGGTGAAAAACTCAATAGTCATCATAGGGTAAATAGGCACATCACAATGAATGAACCTATTCTAACCTATGTTCACAACTAATCGCTCAACATTTCATCTCACTCTTATGGTTTTTAATAATTCAAAATCAAAGTATCGAGGAGTGATTAATTCCCCATCTCTAAAGTCTCATAAATGCATACCTTCATCCTCTAAATAAATAGGGAATGGGGCATAAAAAGTTGCCGCCAAATCGGGTTCACCTTCACTGGAGACTTAAAGGTGCAATTCGTCGATCAGTTTCCAACCTACCATCTTCTTTGGAGCAATTGAAAGATGAAAATCTGCAAAAGTAAGAGAAATAGGGATGAATTCGTTTTCTAGAGAGAGAGAGAACAAATCTCACAAAATCTTTGTATTTTTGAATGATTAATGTATAAGAAGGGCAAAGAATTGAAGGATTTATGAAAGGAGATGAAGAAAATACCAAGAATTTAGTGGAAGATGAAGGATTTAGAGAATGGGAGAGTGTATTTCATAGGTTAGAGAGAGATGTAAAAATTTGAAGAGTGAATGAAAGAAGAAGAGGGGAGGGAATTTTAAATTTTTCCTTAGATGGGATTCTCATGATCGTTGGAATAACCTCCATTCCCACAATCGTGGGATTACTTCTAAACCTTCTTCTAAGCCTAGCATGCATTGTTAATGTTCATGTAACCTACAAACATATCAAAATGATATTCCCAACAAGAAATTCAAAGAGAAAACAAGTTAAAATTCAAATAAACATCAATCAAACTCAAATCAAAACTAATTATAACTTAATGAATCAAACAAAAAATTTGACATGAACATTCAAAGGAAAGATAAACATGCTAAGTTAAGGTCATTAGCTTGACCATTCCTCATACATTCATGAAAGAGTAAAAGCAAAGGAAGAGATAATTCCTTTTCTTATGGATATGTCCCTCCATAATGTGGCTTGAAATGATGTCCATTGACCTTGAATGTTTCTCCCTTGTCATTTTCCAACTCCAAAGCCCTATGGGGAAACACTTGAAAATCTTAAAGGGTCCACTCCATCTTGAGTTGAAGTCTTGAATTGAAACAAATTACTAAATCCCAACTCTTAAATTTCTTCTTCTTGATGTGGCCATCTTACTACTTCTTAGCCCTTTCTTTGTATAGCTTAGCATTTTCATAAGCCTTGTATCTTAATTCTTCCAACTCATCAAGGCATAACAATATCTTTTCTCCTACAAGCTTCCAATCCATGTTCAATTTCCTAATTGCCCAATAGGATCTATGCTCTAACTCCAATGGTAAATGGCCTACAGGAGTTTTGAAAGCTATCCTATAAGCCCACAGTGCGTCGTCTAGCTTCAAAGCCTAATCTTTCCTTTACGTGCTCACTGTCTTGTTTAAATCTTTTTCAACTCTCTATTCTCCACCTCAATTTGACCATTAGTTTAGGGGTTAGACAGGGTAGCCACTATATGCTAAACATTATATCTTCTCAAAAAGGTCTCAATCGAATTGTTGGAAAAATGACTCCCCCCTACCGTCACTTATAATCACTATAAGCACCCAAATCTAGTAAAAATCTTCTAAATAAACTTTTAAACCACCTTTACATCACTAGTAGTAGTGGCGACTGCCT
The DNA here is from genome assembly GCA_027575705.1 of Erythroxylum echinodendron. Taxonomy (NCBI): domain Eukaryota; kingdom Viridiplantae; phylum Streptophyta; class Magnoliopsida; order Malpighiales; family Erythroxylaceae; genus Erythroxylum; species Erythroxylum echinodendron. The sequence continues at coordinate 28,485 of JANZXR010208415.1, read as the reverse complement.
TAACTCATCTGGAAATATAATCAACCCCAATTAATATATAGGTGTTACCTGTAGAGGATGGGAATGGCCTCATGAAGTCCAGGCACCATACATCAAATATCTTCACTTGCACTATATTTGAAAGCAGCATCTCATCCCTATTTATGTTACCCATTCTTTAACATCTATCGCACTTAAACACAAAATCTTAGCACCTTTAAACAAGGTTGAACAATAGAATCTACACTCTAATATTCGTACAGTAGTCTTGTTGGCTCTATAATGCTCTGTATAAAGTGAGCTATGACATTACATTAACATTTTAGGCATTTCATCTTTGGGGAGAAACCTGCGAATCAAACTATCAGCACAGATCTTATAAAGTACAAGTTCATCCCAAATATAACGAGAGCATTGAAATAGAAAATGCTTCCTTTGTTGATATGAAAAATCAGAAAGAAGAATACCACCTGAAAGATAGTTTGTAATATCGACAAACCAAGGAAGAAAAGGATTATCTACCATTATTAAGGATATATCAGGAACGATTTCCTCAATTTCATCTTCCTCTTTATGATGTCCTCCTTCAAGTATTGATAAGTGGTCAACTATGACATTTTGTATATTGAACTCTTAGAGCAGAAGTACCCACCGAATGAGCCTAGCTTTGGCATCCTTCTTCACAAAGAGTTTAATGTAATGTTGCATGGTCTCTAAAAATAATAACTTGTGAGCCTAAAAGATAGGAACAAATTTTTTCACAAGAAAATACCATCGTAAGCAATTCCTTCTCAATAGTTGTGTAATTCAATTGTGCTCCCGTCAATGTCTTGCTTGCGTAACAGATAGCATGCAACCTCTTATCCTTCCACTGGCCAAGTACACAACCAATAGCATGTTCACTTGCATCACATATAATCTTAAAAGGAAGAGACCAATCCAGCGACATCAAAACTGGTGCTGTTGTGAGTGCCCTCTTTAACCTTTTAAAAGAGTATAAGAAATCATCATAAAAAACAAAAGGCAAGTCTTTGACTAATAAATGAGTTAGGGGTCTAACAATAAGGGAAAAATCTTTAATAATCCATCTTTAGAACCCTGCCTAACCTAGGAAAGCTCGGATACCCTTTTTGTTGGTGGGAGGTGGTAACTTTTCAATCACTTCTATTATAGCGCAATTCACTTCAATCTCTTTGCGTGAAATCTTATGGCCTAATACAATTCCTTTTTAGACCATGAAATGACACTTCTTCTAGTTTAAAACTAGATAGGACTCCTGACATCTTTGAAGCGCTCTATCTAAATTAAGAAAACAATGATCAAAAGAATCACCAAAGATAAAGAAGTCATCCATAAATACCTCTATAAAGTTTTCATTCTTGTCTGCAAATATGGCCATCATACACCTTTGGAATGTAGCACGTGCATTGCATAAACCAAAAGGCATCATCTGATAAGCAAAGTCCCATAAGAACTAGTGAAAGTGGTGTTATCTTGATCTTCCAGATATATAAATATTTGATTGTACCTGAATATCCATCAAGAAAGCAATAAAAAGAATGATCAGCCACCCTCTTAATCATTTGGTCCATAAAAGATAAAGGGAAATGATCCTTCTTGGCGTCCAATTTTAGTTTCATATAGTCAATACACACTCGCCAACCTGTGATGGTCCTAGTGGAAATCTTTTCACCTTTTTCATTTCTTTGACTATCATGCCACCCTTCTTTGGCACACACTGTATTGGACTCAGTCACTCTTTATCTGAAATGGGCCAAATAATCCCCAATCCAAAAGTTTCAGCACCTCCTTCTTTACAACCTCTTGCATATTTAGATTTAACCTTTTTTGTCTTTCTCTCAAAGTTCTATATCCTTCTTCTAGGTTAATCCTATGCATCACTACATTAGGGCTAATCCCCTTAATATCATAAATTTGCCACCCTACAACTCTCATCCTCTTCTTAATGGTGTCCACCACTTTCTCTTCTTGCTCATAATCTAATTCATTGGAGATAATGATGGTAAAGTATAGTTCTTCCCTAAAAAGGTGTATCTCCAATGGGAAGGTAATGGTTTAAGCTATAAAGTGGGAGGTTTAACAATAAAAGGTGGTATAGGTGTATCAATTCTCTCCAATTTCTCTAAATTAACTTTTTCATATAAATCCTCCTCCTTCACACTTTCATCTCTATGCACTTCATTAATTTTATCAACTTCCTCTTCTACCTCCTTCACTTATTCATCCACAACATCAATTTTCATATAAACATTGCCATCCACTGGTTTCTTCAAATATTTTTACATATTAAATTCAACCTGTTCTTCACCAATTCTCACCACAAGTTTCCCTTCATACACATTAACTTATACCTTATCAGTATTTATAAAGGTCCTAACCAAAATTAGTGGACAATTCTTATTAGCTTCAAAATCTAACATAATAAAATTAATGAGAATTATAAATTTATCCACTTTTACCAATACGTCTTCCACAACTCCAAATGGCCTTTTCATGGATTGATCTATAAGTTGAATTAGTGTTGATGTTGTCTTAACCTCTCCTAGTCCCAGTTTCCTCAAAATAGACAAAGGCATCAAATTAATACTTGCACTTGAATCACATAAACATTTAGAAAATTCAAAATCACAAACAACATATGGAATAGTGAAACTCCTTGGATCTTATAATTTTGAAGGCATTTGGCTTGATGTGATGGAACTGTAATTTTCTATCAAAGTTATCGTCTAATTGTCTTCCCAAATACGTTTGTGTGTGAGTATATACTTTAAAAACATTGCATACTTGGGCATGCACTCCAAAGCTTCCACCAACAATAAATTAATCTATAGCTTCTACAATTTCTCCAAAAACTTAGAAAACTGGTGTCCACCTGATGTTGTTTCACCCTCTGTATATATGGAAGTTTGGGCTTGTATATTGTTAGTGGTACATTCCTTCTTCCTTTTCTTCTTTTATCTCTTTACTTTTCTCTTTTTTTTGGCCATCCTACTTCACACTTGGTTCTTCCATATGCTTACCACTTTGAAGTGTAATAGCCTTGAATTGTTCACTTGGAATAGACTCAGTATTACTCAGTAGGCTACTTGCACTTTTAGAAAATAAAGTATTAGCAAGTTGACCTACCTGAACCTCCAAATTATGGATTGATGAGGCACGGTTCTTCACAATCTGATCAAACTTTGCCTTCATCCTCTTTTGACTCTCCTCCTACTAACAAACATCTTCTTCTGATTCTCTTTTTGAGCTACCAGTTTGGAACAAAAAATCTCTATAAACATGTCAATTTTGCTTTCTATAGATCCAATTTGATCTTACTGAAATATCAAAGGTCCTTGTGGTCTCGCTTATCCACCACATTGGTAGTGCTCTAAGAAAAATTTGGTTGATTTTTTCACCCCAAATTGTAAGTATTTGAGTAAGGGTTGTTACCTCTCTATGGCTAGCCCAGGTAATTTACTTGTTCTGCACCACCAACTGCCAACAAAAAACATTCAGCTAAGCCATAGTTGTTTTACCCATATAGCTCACATTGTACTTACATCGCCTTAGCTGTAGATGAAGACGCTCCTTGCATGTTGTTCAATTCCTACACAAAGGTTATAATTTATGCCTACAAAGTAGTAGCATAGTCAATAGGGATCATACCTTTTTACTCCTTCTACTATTGTCTACTCCTCTCGCTTGACCATATGTAACTGTTGCTTGCCAACTCCTCCAAAAGTTTATGAGCTACTTCAACATTCTTCCTTATTAAAGAACCTCTATCGGCTGCATCTATAGTTCCTCTTGTGCTCAAATTCACACCATTGTAAAACATCTGCAACAGGAACTACCTCGGAAGGTTATGGTGGGGACAACTTCTCTGTAACTCTTTAAATCTCTCCCAAACTTCATAGTGAGATTCCCCATCATTCTGCTGAAAATTTATGATGTCCTTGATGATCCTTGTCATTTTGGTCAATGTAAAGTACTTTGCGAGAAATGCTTGGGCTAACAGCCCCCAAGTAGTAATCTGCCCCGAATAAAGCAAGTTGCACCATGCCTTTGCCCAATTTTTCAAAGTGAAAGAAAACAATCTTAACTAAACTATATTGTCAGACAGTCCGTTAAATCGAAAAGTGTAACAAATCTCCAAAAAATTGGCAATGTAGGCATTCAAATTTGCGATGGATAGCCCATAGAATTGCACACTATTCTGTACTATGTTGAGAAGTGCCGGCTTGATCTCAAAATTTTTAGCTTGAACCGCTAGCTTTGTAACTCCTTGGGGACTAAATCCCAGCCTCATAAAGTTCATCAATGTCCTCTCAGCTCCTCCTTGCTGTCCTTCTTCAGCTATATCTCTTTATGTAAGATTTTGACACTTTGCTCTTCTCAACTCTCTTCCGTGCCTTTTAATATTTAAAAACTAGTCTTCACTAAATTTTGTCGATCTTCGCATGCTGCTTGTGTTCATGCACCTGCAAATACACAAGGAAAAGTATTAAAAAATCTTAAATCAAAGTAATATAAATTAAACAAGATGGTAAACATACAATCCCCGTCAACGACACCAAAAACTTGTTGAATGATTTTGCAAAACAATCTACTTAAAAACTACAAGTATATGGGTCATGCCTTGTAGATAAAAAATAGATATTGATCCCACAGGGATTGATGTTTAGGCATAACTTAATTCAAATCAATCTTTATTTAAGAAACGAATTTCATGGAAGTAATCTAGAAAATTAAATTAAAATTAAATAAATAACAATGACCAATTGATAACACTAAAATGTAGAAAATTGGAATTCAATTTTCTAACAACAAGAGATTATTTTTTTCCTATCTTGTCTCCCTCCTATTTTATTAATCGAATTGTATCTCACCTAAGATCTCTTTTCCTATCTTGTCTCCCTCCTATTTTATTAATCGAATTGTATCTCACCTAAGATCTCCAATTATATTAACTACCCTCTGTTAAGGTGTAATTAATTGTCCCTAATCAAATTAAATGAATTTGATTAAGCAATATCTCATCTAACTAATCACTCCACCAATTTAACTAGTTATTAAGTTATCTTATAGGTGATCAATTAAATTAGTCAAGATCTCTCTTTCATCTAATAAATCAATGTGATTAATGTAACTCTATAGAATGCCAACTCTCATTGTACGATCCTACATAGATTACCCTACTCAATCTCTCAATTTATTGCAAGGTATAAATATAATCAAAAATCATCAAAGACATCTTTCATTCAAATCAACAAAATAGAAGTTTAACAAGATAGTTCAAAATTAATCCCTAAAAACAAATCAGCCACTTATAGTATCTAATAGCATCACCAACATTCAAATATTCCATTTTGAAATGACTATAAGAGATAAAAACGAAAAAAATTAAGCAAAGAAAACTCCTTCTCTTCTTTGTCAAAATATGGAAATTTTGGTGTTGACGTGCTATTTTCCCAATTGTGATTGAGATCCTAGAATCTCCACCTTCCCCAAGACTCTAAATCTCGATTTTTCACTCAAGGAGGCTCTTTTACAGAGGTGTATCACATCCTTTCTCTTCCATAGGAGTTTAATATCTTATATAGTCCATAAAACCTAAAGTTTAATTGAACCATGCATATGTTCTCGGATAAACATCCCACAATCGTGGGATATTGCAACAGAATGCTTCCTCTTCTCTTCTCCTCTTCGGTCGCTAACTCAATCTCTAAGTTGCTCAATCTTCATTTTTAAATAAAAATGATCAATTCATACTACAAACTAACATCAAACATAAAAGAACAACAATGAAGATTAAACTAAATGAAAACATACTAAATGAATCCTAAAATATAACAATAATAAACCATTATGCAAGAAAAACACGCCAAATACTTATAAAAACATATATTAATGCACAGCTATCAACCACTTCCATAGAGCATATGGCCGAACATACCAGAGCATATTCGAGAACATACACTTTGAGATTGGAACGTTAGAACAATCACATTAACTAATTTAAGGTACCACATATATCACAAGCATTTCAAATGATCAATTCTTTCCATTTCATTCACAAACAAGAAACTTACATTGTATCATTACAATTCATAATCCATATATATAAATTACATAACATTTGAGAGTTCAATACTTCATACAAAATGTTCATCATAAAATGGGATGCTAACTGAAAACATTTAAAACTAGATTCCTTAGATATCAGCTGATTAGACCTTTGAACCATTTTTGTCTCCAAAATGCAAGTACTAGACTTCTACTATATAACCTCAGTAGCTAGAACTTCTTTGAACCTAAAAATCAACATTTACAATTTTGATGATTTTGCAAACTCAGTGAGTGAACCATCATCGTTATGTTCATTCGAATCAGAGCACCAAAATAAATTACATAACTTAATTCGGCAAGCATATTACAAAATCTAGTATCAAATACCACATCACATTTTGTCATATTTCAACAAGTACTGTACACCAACATTGCGTATCATTATTTCAGAACAATTCATTAATTCATCACAATCATTCATATGATACATGTATAATTGCATATGTAAATGCACTTGTGATTTCTTTCTTGTTTTGATTTGTTGTGATCGAGCGCCTATCAACCCAATTACTATCTCGTATCTGTAGTGGATACTGAGGTTATTTCATTTACTGTCTCATATCCTTTCTACATACTGGGCTCATTCTTATCTGAGCCTGTGGCTCTTTGTGCATAATCCTAAGCTTAAAGCTCTTTCTCAAGTTGGTCAATCTGGTCACAACTCCTTTACTTGAGATTCATTAATTCACTGGTCATGCTTTTAGTAATTTTCAATCAATGTGGTCATGTCATATATCAATTTATCATAGTTAAAACTGGCATTAATCATTCAGCTATTCACACATTTCATATTGGACATTCAATTCAAATAGTAGCACATATATTCGAGTTTACACATTTAGGTTAACTTACAATGCGCTCCAAAATAGTTGTTGCCTTGATGATCCGGCAATATCTGGATGTTAACGATCAACTTGTGAGTCTATGGTCAAGCAATGCACGCATAGCTTACAATCACTAATTGTTCAATCATATGAATATACAATCATGCACATCTATATGTGTCATGTTCAATGCATGCTCAATTAACCTTTCCAGGTAAGTATTCTTATTCACAATTCTTGATCGTTCAATTATTATAGCTTGTATATTACTACTTTTCAAGTTTATACCTTGAGTAAGTTTGATTACTCTAAATTAATCAACCTTTTCCAGTAATATACATTTACACAAATTTTCAATTCTCATTCATTCATACATTATACACCTTACTCGTATCCTTTGGATCATATTTGTATTTATAAAAACACCTTTTTTCCTTTAACATCTCAAAATATTTAAATAAATTGATATCAAGACAATCCATTCCTTAAGTAATGACATCAATTAACATCCTAAACTTATGAAACCTTAATCAATTAATTAAGCAACAATCTAGGTTCATTTCAAGCCTTAATCAAGTCTAAATACACCAATGTAGAGTGACTTATCCTCATTTGGTTCAACAAATTCACAAAATCAAAATTATCATTTCAAAGCATTAGCCACGATCCTGGGGGACCTTTCCACAATCGTGGGATGAGTGCCCCAAAGTGCACTATCCAATTTCTATCAATTCTTCAAGAATTTAATCTACTTAGGATCATCATTAACACTTTAAATTTTCTAGAATTTATACTTTCAAAAATTACTTCAATTCATGCTAATATAGCTTTCATCTTGGTTATATTAAAGCTCTCAAGATTCTATTCATTTATATCACTAACAATCATTCTTACACATACACTAACATCCCCAATTCTTTTTCCATATTCAAAAGAAAACTCTTTCATATCAAATTCAAAACACCTTGATAATAATCCATTAATTATACCTTAAGTATACCTTAATTATACTTCAATTATTTATGAAATTCATCTCCAATTCCAACTCAAAATCATTCATTTGGTAGCTTATAAACTATTGTCTTTCATGCATGCAAAAAAGTATTATTTATGCATCATTTTCTAGCATTCATTTAACACCAATATCACAATCAATCCATCCCTAACTTAGTCATCATTAAGTTCTATTAACATATATCATAGGACATTAATTTTTTACTTACTTGATCATCTCAATTGCCTCCTTAATTATCAAGTATAAATTTTCCTTACAAACATGCAAGATCATCTAAGTACAAAATGGGAGAAGAATAAGATTTTAGTAAAGATGAAAAGCTAGCAGCAAGGACCCTAATGATCTAGTTCTTTAACTATCTTTGTGAAAGTTAAAAGCATGAATTTTGGTGTCGTAATTGAACACAAATGTAGGCAAAACACAGAGATGTGAGGGTGTGGGTGTTTAGGTGGTGAGGGGAAAGTAGAAGAAAGTATGTAGTAAAAACTTTAGGAAAGATGAGTGACTCTGTAGTTGTTTAGGCCTTTTGAGCAAGGTGTCCATGTTTTGAAAGGACACATGTCATATAATGAGACAAGGTATATGTCCTCTTATGTGGCTACTAAATGTCTCCAATATCCAAGGAAATTTGTCAATTAATGACTACTACCATTAGTCACTTAATTTCTATGCCAAATGTTACTCATTTTATAGGCTTAGTAATCCTAATTTTCTATGTGTCAACTTATCTTGCCACTTGACATTTTTCCTAGACTAAATGTACATATTAATTCATACCAATTGTAAAAATTATCTCCAAATTACTAATTATAATCCATCAAACTAAAATTCAAGACATAAATAATACACATTTATATCATAATCATTTTAAACCTTTCATACCTCAGAATATGTCAATTAAGTGCACATACAATCTTCGCAATGTTTTCCAAATCAACATTCATGTGTGTATATATGCTCATATTATGCTTGTGAATGAATTCACCTCATTAATTATAAAATGATATGACTCAAAACTCTAACATTCTAACTATCCGTAAGTTTTGGAAACTGGCTATGACAATTGCAGTGCAAAGGGAAGGGGAAATAAGCCAACATATTTTTGGCTCAAAAAAATCCATGGAGGCTAAATTGAAAAAATGTAACCAAGCTACCCAAACAAAAAAATATGGTAAGGCACATCCATCTTAATCATTTAAAAAAAAAAATAGTGATAATAATTCTGCCTAAACTCTAGAAGTTGTGAAATTAAGTGTTTTAGGTTTTTGGGGTATGGGTATATAGTATGTCAATGGACAGATAAAAAGGAAATGGTTATGCATGGTAATAGGGTAAAGATGTCTTCTTTAAAGAATTCTAGTGATGTTGAGTTGCCTATTGAGGGACAGTTGTTAGTTACTGGGCATGTTCTTAATGTCCAAATGAAAGAGGATAGTGAGGGGGTTAGATTACAAAGGGATAATCTTTTTTATACTAGATGCTTAGTTGAAGGTAAAGTATGTATCTTGGCCATTGATGGAGGTAGTTATATGAATATAGCTAGTACTTTATTTATAGATAGATAAGGTTGAAGACTACTAAACATCCAATACTTTATAAATTGCAAAGGCTTAACAATAGTGGAGAAGTAAAGGTTACTAAACAAGTAAGGGTTCATTTTCTATTGGAAGGTACCATGATAAGGTTACTGGTGATATTGCTCCCATACAAGCTAGTCACTTGTTGTTAGGTAGATGATAGTTGTAGATTTCACCATGTTTTGTGGATAGTTTAGGAGGTGATTAGTGGTTAAACTTAATCGATTAGTGCAACTTTAGGTTTGAATTATGTTAATAAGTCAGATATTTGTGTCTTAAGTATTTTGTAGGTTAAAGAACGTGTTTGAGCTTCAATTTTATGTTTTTTAGGTGTCATGACATATTTGGTAGTGTTTCAGGGAAAACATAATGGAATAGACGAGATTCAAAAAAGACTCAAACTTGAACCCAGGCATACGATCATGGCCAATAAGCTACGATCTTGACAGAAGCAAATGCAAGGAGTAACGATCATGCCTTGTTCTACCACAATCACTGTAAACGGGAAAGAAGATGCCACGATCATGGCTTGACACAAACAGACGCAGATGACCTTCAGAATATAAGTTTTTTAGGGGCTTTTCAAACCTTTCAGACCCAAAAACAGCCCTAGGGTTGTTCAAAACGTAAATACTATAAATAGGAAAAAGATGGAACCCTAAAGGGGAGAAAGAGAAAGAGAAAGAGGAAGAGAGGAGAAACAAGTGGGTCTTCATAGTGACTGCTTTCCCGAGGTGTCTCGATCCCCATTCAATGTGTATTTCTTTCATCTTTGTTTTCATTTTCTTGAATGTTAAGATGAATACAAATATGTTTATGGATTTGGGATTAAGATGCTCTAACTTTCTTTCAGGATTTTACCTTGAGTTAATATTAATCTAGTTGTTTTTGTGTTATTTTGAATGCATGTTTTGATTAATTATGGAACTTGCATAGTTCAGTAATAAACCGAGAGGGTAAACTGAATAAAAATGATTGGGTTAGATTAATTAGAGTTAAGCAATCCAATATACCACATGATTAATCATATCGGCTATTGTATGGAGAGAGATGTCATGTGAGACTCGATATTTTGTTAAAGGGCTTAAGATCTAATTAGAGTTGTGGGTCTTTTGTTAATTAGGAAATTGCAAATTCCATAATTCAATCAGGGTTTATGAATTAGGGTTCAATGATGATAACTCAAGAGAGAGTAATCACCCTATGGTAGTCTAGAGCTGACACCACAATAAAAAATAATTGATAGATTAACATTGATGGTAAAGAAAATCCCCTCTCATAATTTGGTAACTCTTCTTGGTTAATTTTCGTTGTGACTTTTGTGTTGGTCAATTTTAATTTATTTTTGTGTTAAACTTGTGAATTAATTTCTTAATAATCACTTTCCTATATTTACTTTTCTTTGTAATTTTATTTTCAATTTATTAATTTTTTTAACCTTAGATAACATAGGATTAGGTTAGTTCACCTTCTTCATGGGATCGACCCTTTACATACTACAAATCACGAATTGTGCATTTTCAACATTTTGAAGGCTATAAATTGTAAAGCTTGGAAAATGATCAACAAGTTTTTAGCTCTGTTGTCAAGGAGGTGTAGGATTAGTCTAATTCTTTTATTTTAAGGATTAGGGGAAAAAAGAGAAGAAAGTTTGCAAGTAAGGTATAAGACACATCAATTCGGACATTCCAAGGTAAGAATGGGGAATCTCAAGAGCTGAACGCTAAGAAGAGATGAAAAGAATGATGATGGAGGAAATACATCACAGAGAGCGATGGACCCTTATAGACTTTATAAGGCCACAGCTCAATGCTTATCATCAAGGGATTACTCAACCACCAGTGCAAGCGAGTAACTTCGAGATCAAAACATCACTATTAAACATACTATGAAGCAACGTGAAATTTTTTGGGTTAGCCAATGAGGATCCTAGTGCTCATTTGGATAATTTATTAGATATTTATGACACTTTTCCATATATTGGGATGTTAAAAGATGTTGCTAGGATAAGGCTCTTTCCTTTTACACTTAGGGATAGAGCTAAGGCATGGTTGAATTTTCTCAACCCTACCAATTTCACAACTTGGAAGCAGCTGGTGTGAGTCTTTCTAGAAAAGTACTTCCCTCTAAATAAGACACAATACTAATAAAGGAAATTATCAATTTCCAGCAAAATGACGGGGAGTCTTTATATGAAGCATGGGAACGTTATGAGGAGTTACAAAGGAGTTGTCCTCATCATAACCTATTGTCCTCGTTATAACCGACCCAACGAATTCCTTTTACAAACATTAAATAATGGAGTTGGTCCACCCAATGAGGGCACTATAGATGCAGCTACTGGAGGATCATTTATAAGGAAAACAGTTGAAGTAGCACACAATTTGTTAGAAGAGATGACGTATAATAGTTGTCTTTGGACATCAGAACGAAGTAGATAGCAGCAAACCTTTCAGGATCCAAAAAGAATGATTGTTACAAATTCAGTGACAACATTGCTGGTTGAAATTAATAACCTAACTAAGTAACTGAATAGCCCGAAAGCCACCTCTTCTCTCCATTCAAAGCAATTCAGCACAATGGTGAGTTACGTAGACAAGATAGTTATAGCACGACTGATTGTTTCTTAAGGGAAAATAAAAACATCGAGCAATTCAACTTCAATAGAGCAAAGTTGGTCAAGGAGATAGCAATCCTTATTCAAATACATACAATTTAGGGTGGCAGAACTACCTAATTTTTCTTTGGTTTAACAATGCTAGGATTCAGTTTAGAAATCAAGAGTCATATAGATTTCAACAGGATGAATATAATGATTATGATTCCAAACTGAACATGATCATAAACAAGCTCTTAAGTATGGATGAGGGCCATAAGAGGTTAGAAGGCAAAATGGTTCAAATGACAAGGACTCATGCCGCTTCTATCCTCCACCTGGAGGTTCAAATGTAATACCTTGCTAATTCCTTATCTATAAGAAATGTGGGAAGTCTTTAGAGCAACATAGAGTTATATTCAAAAGAGCAAGTTAGCGCTATCACGCTTTGGAGTAGGAAAAAGTTGAAAAAATCACTGGAAAGGTAAGCAAAAACCCACCTTGTAGAGGACCAAGAAAAGTTTAAAAAGGACGAAGAAAAGAATGAGGACCCTTCCTATGTTCCTCCTCCCCTTTACTCATTAAACATACCATTCATGCAAATTGATATAGTCTCATCTTTAAAGGAGAAAGAGTAGGACGAATAGATGACAACAACTATAGATGTTCAAAATGATATAGACATCTCTATTCATGAAGTCGAAGAAGTAGAGGAGATGAAGGTATTTGAGGAAGAAAGAGAATAGTTCACCTTCTTATAGAATAAACTGTTGGATTCAATAAACGATTCAGGGAGTTTCGTTATTTCCTATTTTTTTGATAATGATAAGTGCGTAATTGATTGTGAAATAATTCCATAACACTTGGTGAATATTGACATGAAATTGTTTAAGATACTCATTTTGACTCATATGTGATTTTAGGCATGATTTGGAAGCAAAATGGTTCAATTGAGTCAAAAGCATTATATTTGGGGCCGTTTTCCAAAGATCCACATTCACTTGTATTCATGGATCAAGAAGAAGAAGAATAGATTAAAAGAATGGATAAACATAAAAGAATGGAGGTTGAAGTATGCTCATAACCTGCTAGAATTTTTACACAACCGTGAGTATCATTAAAGGCTGTGCATGGATTTGCATGGGCATGAGACAATATCACACCTATATAAGATATGGACATGAATTTAAATGTGGGCTGAAGTAAAAGGAGAGCTGAAGCAATGTGAGTGTAGCGCGTGACATGAAGAGGGGCTAGAAAAATAAAGAAGTGTCTGAGGACATTGGATAACATGAATGAAAATGATAAAGAGGGATAACTATAAAAGGAGTAAACCGTTAGTGTGAGGGATGGAACCTAACACCTTTCCATTACATTTTTACTATAGCACTTTAAAACATAAAGTTAAAGGTGTGTGACTACTACACGAGAGTGACTGGTGTGTGATGTGCGGTTAAAAGAAGAGAAAAATGTGAACTGAAAATGTCTGAGGATTAATAAAAAGGAATTGTACAATAGCTAGAGTGTGAGACAAGAGACGTTACCTACCTATCCTATTATCACTTTTTAACCTAGTTTTTATAAGAAACAAAGGTGAGGTTCAACTGAAGCGAAGAGGGGGGCTGCACTTAGATAATAAAAGGTGAGTGATGGCAATAAGTGGAGGGTATGAAGTGAGCAACCAAGAGTAAAGGAGACAATAACTTCTTCATTATTCCTCTTCATTTTCTAATATGGAGATAGCCTGGGACAATAGCCATTCTTCTTAATGATAAACATGTTGAGAGTGTTGGAGAAGGTGGAAGGTTAGAGAAAACAAATAAAGAGTGGACAACAACTGATATTCTCCTTCAATCTTATAGATTAGTAGAGTTTGTGTGCAGAAAAATGACCAAAACCTAAATCCTTTTCAATTCTAGTCGGCTTCTAATAATGATGGAGACACTCTTGGCTGATTCTTAGAGCTTGATTGAAAAGATGGAGAGCTAACTTTCTCAACGCTAGTTTGGAGGTGAAATCGACGTCGACAACTAGGGTTAAGTGTATTTTACTATTTTTTGTTTCTTTCTCTCATTAGAAATTGATTATGTTACCTTATATTAATTTATTTGGATTTTATGTATAGATAATCGAAATTTTGTTATTTTTCAATTATTTACGTATGAATCCATTAGGTAATATAAAAAGATGATTTTAATGTGTTCATTGAATCATTTATTTGCAAACCAATTGCTAAAACTTTGATGTAATCTGTAATTGTTATTTTGAAATTCATATGTAGTGACTAATGAATCGTAATCGTTACGGATAACATGACCTAGCTTAAATGATGCATCGTATGTGGTTGTTGCCTTGATTAATTGGTTTTTCGAATTCATAATGCTACTGCCTAATTAAATATAGAGATTGTATCCTAGGTCATTCGATGGTTAGGTTTAATTATTGATCGTATCTTGATTAATCAAAACCTGATGGAAATTTTGGGTTAATTATTAACCCACGATTAATAGTTGCTAGGAGAGGTTAAAGAACAACAAATCAATGAAATATGCCTAATTAGGGTGTATACCGAGATTGAACCAAAGAACCAGGTGCCTATCGAATTTCTCGTTTTTATCATTTCCACATGTTTTCTTTAATTTTTTTATTAGTTAGTTTAATTTTATTCTTCTTTCTAAAACCAAACCCCTCGTTAAACCTAAACACTGGTTAATTTTATTTCAACAACTTTACACACACTCTCTATAGAATCAACCTAGACTTATCACTGCTATAGTAGTAGCCTAGTTATTTTATTTTGACTGACATTACAATGCGTTGTCAGATAGTTTGTCGGTGAAAAGGACATTACTAAAATTATTAGGTTTCCTTACTTTGGTATATTATGTCCTTTTCATTATCTGCAACATATAGCTTATCTATAAGCTACAAAGTTGATGATGAACAAGAAGGGTGGAAGTAAGCTGCTCATAATTGACCCCGATTGAGTTTCCAAGATTGTAAGGTGAAGCTATTGACCATAAATTAGCACGTGTAGTCATTAGATTTAAATTGTGTGTAGTTAGTTTGTTTTAAATTCTAAAAATAATTTGCATGATTTTGAAGGGTTGGGGATTACTAATTCTCTTACTCTATATGAATTAATTATAAGATAGGAAAGAAATCTCACTGGCAAGGGAATTTAGTATCTGACGCCATCACCATCACCACCTTAGTCACCATGACAGGTTTGATGCTCTACCCCTTATCTTTTATCTTTATCTTTATTTTTACTTTTATCTTATTTTATGTTTTTTTGTTACATTGTTGTTATCCCTACTTTTGTATTATTGTTTGCGCTTCTCGCTTTAAGGACAAAGTGTCGTTTAAGTGTTGGGAGGGTTGTGTGTATGTATGTTTTTACTTTGAATGTGAATTTTACATTTTTTTTATGTTTTTTATGTTAGTCTGTTTAGGTTTCATAATGTGAATTATGTCAATATGTCAATGGCTAGAACTGAGTGAAATCGATTAATTGAGCCCAAGTTTATTATCTAAATTGGGAACACTTTTATGGCCTTTACTATACTTTTTGACTCCTATCTCTAGCTTTTGTGCTTAAATTGATTCTTGAGTGTGTCCTTTTATTTTATGTAATTTGAAAGTGAAAAGTTCTACAAATTAAGATTAAATGCACTAATTAATTTTCCAAGAACAATTGATACTGCAAACTACCATTTTTTTATTGCAAGAGACTCAAGGAAAAGGAGTTCAAAAACAAGAAATGGAATGAGAGAAGACTGAAGTGAAGTCAACGCTACAGGAAGTTCGCCGCGGAAAAATGGATCTATTGCTGCGGAAAAAATGATAAATCCAGGCTGAACTTTCAGGAGAAGTTCGCCGCGGCGAAGATTAATTCTGTCGCCACAGCGAAGGAGCCAGCAAAGAACAAATACTTTCAGAAAAAGTTCGTCGCGGCGGAAGTCATTTGTCGCTGCGGCGAACCGTCTAAAACTCAGACTTTTTTTAGGAAAAAGCTCTCACTGCTCTGACACGACCCACGACCCATCATTTAAAAACATTCCAAATTAGGTTATGTAGAAAACATTTTATAGATATTCATTATAAGAGAGAGTCAACACTTTGACACACATACACTTCATCTCTCACTCTCGACCTTCATCCATCACCCATTTTTTACTACTCATCGTCTCTCTCATCATTTAGTTGCTGCTGCCATGGATGTTGTCAATGTATCTACAGTTGTGAGTGCTTCCAAAGTGATGTTTAGCTAAGCATCATTTCCTCTTGAAGATGTAGCGATGGCTTGAGTTCGATGGGCTTAAAAAAGGAGTAGTTTTACATTGTCATATTTGACTACATTGTTATAAACTCCTGAGTTAGGATTTATGCTTTGTAGTTAGACTTTTCTTGATTAGAGTTTAATCAAGAGTTGAACAATGAATTGTGTTACGGATTTGTTTATATAGAACTTGGATGCTCAATATATGAAGTTTCATATATGTCTTTTTGGTGATTGTGTTAATTCTCTTTTATTTGCCTAGTTGTGTTTAATATTGAGATTATGCTTGATCCAAATTGACCACTTGGATTAACTTGCCCATTACAAATACTAAGATGCATTCAACAAGGTTTTAAGAAATGGAGTTCATTGATTAAAACCCTGAACTTAAAGAGTTATTTAAGGTTTATCATTCGAAAACTTGGTGAATTTCTCTCCCAAAAGATTTGTTTTGAACCATGATAGCTAAAGCTCATTTTCAAGAGGATTTTATCACATTTGATCATTGTTTGAGTTTTCAGTTTTCATTTCCCAAAAATCCAAAAACATCCTTTTTATACATTTTTCTTTCATTTAGTTTAATCAAAACAATCCAAAACCTCACTCTTAACTAATTTAGTTTGTATTTCATGACAATTAGGCTAGCTTAGATCATTTGCTCTGGTTCCGATTAAGTGAGACGACTCAGGGTTGCATACTATATTGCAAACCTTGGAATTAAATTTTTGATTCGGTTTCAAACGGAGTGATCCAAAGACTCAACCACACACTGATCAAAATGGTGCCATTGTCGGGGAACCAAGCAATTGGTTTTCTTTAAGATAGCTGTTGTCACCTTTGTTTGTCATTGATAATAGGAACCTTTTCCTTTAGATTTCATTTTGGATAGTTTGATTTCATACTTTTCCATAGTATAATTTTTAATTTTTCTTTGCATACCATACATTTTGAAAACACAAACAAAAGCATACTTTCACAGTTGGATTTTTCATGCTTAGCATCTTTCAAACATACCCATCTTCATACATACTCTTACACATCATACACTCACATCCTTCACATCTCACCTTTTATTTGACTTTGTGTTTCTGTGAGTAAATTTTGTTACAATTTTTTTCATTTGAATTGTTTTTGTGCACGCCCTGGAGAGATAGACCTGTTCCTTTCCAGCTTGAGATTGAGAGATGCTTAAGGAAGATTAGAAAAGAGAGGAAAGAACAAGGGAGAAGAAGGATGGTTGTGGAAGAGGAGTCGAATCAGTCCACTAATGAGAGTGAGTCGGGAGAAAGAGTGATCATGGCTGAGAATCCCGCTTTTCTACAAAATCCTAACTTTCATGCCGACTAACCTAGAAATGGTGATAATGGAGGAAATGGAGAGCATGAGAGAGTTAGAGAGAATAATGGGAATCAAAGACGGGTAACCATTAGGGAGGTAACAACTTCTAATGTGAGTTATCATCCATTTATTGCTGCTTGTCCTAATTTTGATGATAACTTTGAAGTGAAAGGATTACTTATTAATTCTCTTCTTAAATTTTATGGTTTGGTAGGAGAGGATCCCTACATGCACTTACAATCCTTGTCTATGATCTGTCAGAGTATAAAGCCAGTAGGAGCTTCATTAGACAAAGTTCTATGAAAGGTTTTTTATTTGTCCCTGGAAGGAAAGGCACGAGAGTGGTACATGAGCCTTTCAAGACATGTGGCAAATGCCTACCATAGCTAGGCCAATTTGAGGAAAGCTTTCTTAGAGAAGTATTTTCCAGCTTCTAGGACTTCATCAATGAGGAAAGAGATTTATTTAGTAAGACAAGATTAAGATGAGTCTCTTTATGATTATTGGAATCACTTTCAAGACCTACAGTCCAAACGCCCCCATCACCAAATACCTGATGAGCAGTTAGTGCAGTACTTTTATGATGGGTTAAAAAGTCAAGATAAGGGTATGTTGGATGAGGCATCAAGAGGTTCTTGATTGATCTTACAGGTTCGGAAGCATGGGATTTGATCAAGAAGATGGCTCTGAATCATCAACAGTATAGTGTGAGAGATACCAGAGGGGTCCACCATTTGGGAGCTTCAACAGCTCAAGTTAAAAGAATGGAGATTCTAGAGTCTAAGGTTGACTCTTTGGAGAACAGAATCACTTCACAATTGTCTTTCATCACTGCATAATTGAAGAACATAAATGTGCATCGATCATCATCTTCAATGGATCTTACTGCACCTAGTTGTGATACTTATGGGTTGGTAATGCATATAACCAATGTTTGCCTAAGTCAGTATAAGGAGGTGTCAACAGTGTATCCGGGAAGAACAAATCAGTAATGGGACCCTTACTCCAACACTTACAATGAGGGTTTGGAAGGCCAATCCTAGATTCAGTTAGAGGAATGAAGAGGGGAGAGCTCCAAACAGATTTCAATAAGGAGGAGGAGCTAGTACTTCCACTAACTAGCTGTCTAACCCACAGCAAGATCTGACTGTCCCAACCAAAGAGGACACCAATCAATTGCTACAAAATATGATGACTTTGATGAAGGAAGAGAGGAATTCTAACACCAATAAATTCAATGCACTAGCCACGCTCATCTAGCAAGATTCCTCTAAAATAACCGCTAGGTTCAATGCCTTAAAGAAGAGAAAGGAGCAATGGGAGACAAAGGCAGAAAATATCAACTCTTATGTTACCCAATTGTCTAATAATTTGAGCGAGAACCAAGCAAGAAGCAACGGAACAATTCCTTCTAACACTGTGATGAATCCAGAAAGTCTGAATGCAATTTTCTTGCAAAGTGGGAAACAAGTGCGGTTTATTGATCAAGAAGAAGAAGCATGTGATGAGGAGATTGAGAGTGAAGAAATGTCTCTACCATAGGAGAAAATCAAGAAGTCTAAAAGTTTCAAGGAAGAGTCTTTATTGAACGAAAGGAAGTCTGCGTCAAAGAATAAGGGAGCTACATCAGAGAGTTCCAAGGACAAAGCTGAGCATGGGGAATCAAGCAAGCATGAAGCCAAAGGTAAGGAGGTAAATCTTCAAGACCTTCCTTTTCCAAATTTATATTTAATGAGCAAGCGTATGACTGAAATTAAGCATAAAAAGGATATAATTGATTTATTTGGAAAAGTTGATGTCAATATTCCCTTACTTGATTTGGTGAAAAGAGTTTCGGCCTATGCTAAGTATCTTAAGGACTTGTGTACCAACAAGAGGAAGTTTAGGCCCAATGAGAGAGTCCAAGTGAGTTCAAATGTGTCAGCCTTATTTAAACCCCAAATGCCTGTCAAGTGTCTAGACCCTGGATCTATTACCATTCCATGCACAATAGGGAAAGTTACCATAGGAAGAGCCTTATTAGATCTAGGGGAAATAATTAATGTGATGCCTAAGTCTGTCTATCAATTATTAGGAGTTAAGAGTTTAAATCCTACATCTATTGTGTTATAATTGGCTGATAGATCATTTAGGCATCCAGTGAGGATTATCGAGGACATTTTGGTCTACGTAAAATGTTTAATTTTTCCAGCTGATTTCTATGTGCTTGATATGTCTTTTGAAGTTGTGCAGGACACTTCTTTAATTTTAGGGCGACCATTCTTGAGGACAGCCAGCACCATGATCAGTATAAAGGAAGGTAAGATCACCATAGAGGTGGGCGATCAACAGGTTAGCTTTAATATGTATGAGGTTATGAAACACCCCCATGAGGACTATTCACTTTTAGGAGTGAAACTGTTGGAAGTTGTGGTTGATGATGCATGCATTGAATTTGAGCAGGCGATGAACCCATTGAATGGTGATTCCTTAGAGGAAGTGTTTTCTGATGACTTTTCAGGTGGACTACGAAGTGAGGATGATAGCATGAAATTGGAAAGTGGTCGAGTCACCTCGCCACAAAATGGCTATGAGCAAAACATCCCACAGGAGCTGAAGGACCCACCTTAAACACCAAGTTGTTTCTCTCCTTTCACTTATAATATACTTCTACATGTTGATTAAAAATGAGATGACATTGTTATGCATGAGTATGTTGGCTAAGTGTGGGGGATGAACTTAATCAGTAGGATTAGGTTTAATTTTTAGTAGGATTTAGGTCTAGTTGTTTTTTTTCAATAATTCATCCTCCCTTTTAAATTCTACATTTTAGAGAATGCACATCACATCTCTCATGATCAAGGAAATTGGTGTAGATGGTGGGTTGAATGTTGTGTTGAACTGGTTAAGGACTTGCAAATGAGATGAGTATCCTTTAAAAATTTTCATGTCTTTTCTCTTTTTATGCTTCGGGAAATCTATGCCGCGGCATGGTACTTTCTCTATGTCGTGAACTGATTATTTCACCTCGGCGAGCCTATTAGTCGCCTTAATATAACGCCTCTCAAGCACCTTCGTCGCGACGTGAATCACTTTTTTGCCACGGTGAACAGTGGTATGTAGCCTTGTCGCAGCGTGACTTAATTCTTTCACTGCGGCAAAAGACCCTTCTGTATGAAAATTTCCTTGTGAAATTCCTCTTTTACCCTTAATGTTCTTTTGATCTTTCGTATGCCCTTTGTCATTTTCGTCGTTTCACCTCTTTCTCCTTCTACACCTACCGACCCCTTCTTTCCCTCTCATTTTCATCTATTACATTCCAAGTACGCCGCAGCAAATCCAATCCAAGCTACCGAGTGATCACTTTTCGATGTATCACTCTTCCTTCCACCATTCCTCGCGCGTTGTTTGTGCTCATTTCCTTCTTGCCCTTCTTCGTAAGTATCCTCTTTTTCATTTTGTTTCCCTTCTTTTAAGTTTCTATCAATTAAGGTTAGTTCGTGGCGACGAAACAACTTATTTCACTGCGGCATGGAAGACTGGCATGCTTCTCTATGGCAACAGACCTGTTTTGTCACGGTGTGAGACATACAGTTTTCACCGCAGTGATAGACCCATTTCATCGCTGCAAAGTTACAGATTTTGATGTTTTAGTGAATTTGTTTAATCCTTGTGTTTTTTTCTTGTTTTCTACAGGAAAATGCCTCGAACCAAGAATGCTTCCTGCCGATCTTCTACCTCTTCATCTGATTTCTCCCTTTCCTCTTACTCCACCCAATCCTCCCATCCATCCCACTCCTCAGCTCCTTCGTCTCAGCCAGCTGATACTGTATATATTGCCTTAGCTGAGAAGATCGACGCTAGGCAGATCCTTAAAGAGCGTCCCTTTCCCTTGACCCCACATAATAATCCTTTCGTTCGCTAAATCATTAATTCTCAGCTCACATGAATAGTTCGCCCCAGGGATCAACGAAATGACAAATTTATCTGTCATTTCTACACCTATGCCTGCCTTCATGATACCCTGGAAATTAATTTTCGGGATCTCATTATCCCTACCCTTTTCATCGCCGCCACTATCCACGAGCATTACGACCTGCCCCCCATCCTCCACTACCACTACAAGCAGCTTATCCACCACTACCCTCATGACGATGTCCTGCGCACCCTTTGTCCTGAGGGTGCCACTTGGAATCAACCTCGAATCTATCAATGCTATCTTAAGCGTTCTGACCTCCGCCTTGAGGCCTGTCCTTGGCTCCACCTTATTTGTAACAACATCCTCCCCACCTCCCACCTGGCATACATCACTAAACAACAAGCCCTATATTTATATCTACTTATGACTGGTCACCCGGTCGATATAGCCACCGCCATTGCCTCCGCTCTTCGTGATTTCATCACCACAACAAAACTCACCCATTCCATCATCTTTCCTCACCTTATTACCGATATATTTTAGGCCCATAATGTCCCAAAATATGATAATGATAGCTATTTCGACTCGGAAACTTTTTTTAGGTATGTGGGCTCCATCCCTGATGTTGCTAATTCCCATTCCGAGGCCTTGCCTCAGAGGACACTTTGCCCACTCCTGCACCTACTGATCCGATTACTTTACAGGCAGTCACCCGCTGAGTGGTTGCTTTGCAGGAGACCCTTCTCTAGGTGGTAGCCTGACAGGAGCAGGATTGCCAATATCGCTAACGGATGGATGCTTTGATTACTGAATACCTGCATTTTTCGCTTCCTTCTGAGGCAGATGACCCCATTGACGGCACCTGCACATCAGGGGCAGACCCTTCGGATGCTGTGGAGGATTCCAAGAGAGAATAATTCGAGTGCATTTTTCTTGTATTTTCTTTTTCTTTTAATTTTTATTTTCATTCATTAGTGGGATACTCAGATCCTTTTATACAGTCCGGCTTTTTGCAACCCATTAATATATATATTTCTTGTTCTCCTTCCACTTTATTCTTATGGAACTTTCAAATTCTATCACTTGTTCTTTTTCATTAGGGACAATATGTTATTTACATGTGGAGGAGCTTTTCTCATCTTATATGTCTTGTTTGCTGGTGATTGTGAAATTGAGTTTTTGCCATTTTTCACCGCGGTGTACTATACCTTCGTCGCGGCCAAAAATTCATTTCTCGCCGCAGCAGTGATTGCTTGATACATTCACCGTGGCTAACTCATTTTTTGCCGCGGCGTCACACTGTTGCAGGACCAATTTATTTTAAGAAATTTGCCTCAATTTAAATTCTCCCTCATTCGACTCTTGTCACTTTTTTTCGTCAAAGAATTTATAAGTTTCAAAGTCATTCTTGAGTTTTTTTTTTGAAAATCCTTACCATTCTTTAAATGATAGTCTGATTTGACGAATTTTATTTTCAATGTTTTCAACACAAAATAAATGAAAGCATGTTGATTGTTCATGGAGATATTACCCTTGTTGGAAGGATATTTGGGCCTAAATTTTTCAATTCTTGTGTGCATCTGCTTATTTCATATCTCTCTAGAACTTGTTTCAATTCTTAATCAAAGCTTTATGAATTAGAATTTTGTTAACATGATAGAGGCATTCTTTCAAAATCCTTTGACCCAACACAATCCTACAGACACCTACCTATTGCCAGTCCCTTGAGCCATTATTTTTAAGTATATGCACGCATCTTTGTATGGTGTCAATAGGTTATTTTGTATTTTCTTCTAGTTAAAAAAATGTTCTAATTGTGTGTTCTAAAGAAAGAAAAAGAGAAAAAAGAGAGAGAAGCAACAAATATATTTTTATATGTATGTGTTATATTTATATTGTCAAAAGAGAAAAAGAAAAGAAAAAGTTTCATTTGTGTAAATATTGTCTTACTGTTGACATGCATTTCATAATTATAGTGCATGTACTCATACTTTTTCTTCCTTCGTCCATTCCATCCACTTCATATGGCATTTCGTGCATTACAACCTTGAAAAGTCCTCTTGATTTTCAAAATTTTAGTTCTTGTAGTGGAGAAGTAGGATTGTTACAAGCTTATGGTAGAAAATGGACTAAGCAGATTTTAAAGTGAAAATATCCCTAACCACAAGGGAGATCAGAGCAAACACTTTATTTTGAGTGAAATCTCTTTTGCTCAATCTCTTGGATTAAACTCTTATAGTGATTATTTTCTTGGCACTCTTTCAGTATGCTTTTGTTGATCTTTGAGAAAGTGATTTTTGCCAATTTTTTATTATTGTTTTAAGCATGGTAAGAATTTTTCTTTTACACTTGTGTCTCTTTGACTCTTATAAACTTTGTCTAGGAGTACAAAGGTCTAAGTGTAGGGGAATTTGATTGATCCCAGGTTTATTATCTAAACTAGCAACACTTTCATAGCCTTTACTATAATTTTTGACTCCTATCTCTAGCTTTTATGCTTAAATTGATTCTTGAGTGTGTAATTTCATTTGATGTAGTTTGAAGGTGAAAAGTTATACAAATTAAGATTAAATACACTAATTAATTTTCTAAGAACAATGGATACTACAAACTACCATTTTTTTATTGCAGGAGACTCAAGGAAAAAGAGTTCAAAAAGAAGAAATGGAATGAGAGAAGACCAAAGTGAAGTCAACACTACAGGAAGTTCACCACGGTGAAGTGGATCTGTCGCCATGGTAAAAAATGATAAATCTAGGCTAAACTTTCAGGAGAAGTTCGCCTCGGCGAAGATTAATTCTTTCGCCATGGCGAAGGAGCCAGCTAACAACAAATCCTTTCGACAAAAGTTCACCGTGCCAGAAATCATTTGTCACCACGGTGAACCTTTAAAAACCCGGAATATTTTTGGGAAAAATCTCTGACTGTTCTGACCTGACCCCCGACCCAACATTTAAAAACATGCCAAATTAAAATATGCAGAAAAAACTTTACAGATATTCATTATAAGAGAGAGCTGACACTTTGACACACATACACTTCATCTCTCACTCTCGACCTTCATCCTTCACCCATTTTTCACTTCTCATCATCGCTCTCATCATTTGGTTGTTGTTGCTATTGATGCTGTTGGTGTATCTACAGTTATGAGTGCTTCCAAAGTGATGCTTGGCTAAGCACCATTTGCTCTTAAAGACATAGTGATGGCTTGAGCTCGATGATCTTCAAATGGGAGTTATTTTACATTGTCATATCTGACTACATTGTTATAAACTCCTGAGTTAGGATTTATGCTTTATAGTTAGACTTTTCTTAATTAGAGTTTAATCAAGAGTTGAACAATGTATTGTGTTATGGATTTGTTTATATAGAACTTGGATGCTAAATATATGAAGTTTCATTTATGTCTTTTTGGTGATTATGTTAATTCTCTTTTATCTGCCTAGTTGTGTTTGATATTGAGATTATGCTTGATCCAAATGAACCACTTGCATTAACTTGCCCATTACAAACGCTAGGAAACA
Organism: Erythroxylum echinodendron; assembly: GCA_027575705.1. Taxonomy (NCBI): domain Eukaryota; kingdom Viridiplantae; phylum Streptophyta; class Magnoliopsida; order Malpighiales; family Erythroxylaceae; genus Erythroxylum; species Erythroxylum echinodendron. Next base: position 3,320 of record JANZXR010208415.1, on the reverse strand, counting down.
TTTAATAAGGTTTTAAGAAATGGAGTTCATTGATTAAAACCTTTGGGCTTAAAGAGTTCTTTAAGGTTTATCATTCGGAAACTTAGTGAATTTCGCTCCCAAAAGATTTGTTTTGAACCATGACAGTCAAAGCTCGTTTTTAAGAGGATTTTATCACATTTTATTATTGTTTGAGTTTTCATTTTTCATTTCCCAAAAATCCAAAAACACCCTTTTTATACATTTTTCTTTCAATTAGTTCAATTCATTTAGTTTAATAAAAACAATCCAAAACCCCACTCTTAACTAATTTAGTTTGCATTTCATGAAAATTAAGCTAGCTTAGATCATTTGCTCTAGGTTCTGATTAAGTGAGACGACCTGGGGTTGCACTCTATATTGCAATCCTTGGAATCAAATTTTTGATTCGGTTTCCAAGGGAGTGATCCAAAGACTCAACCACACACCGATCATTGATCTAGCTTTTAACGTAGTCTTTTCGGTTGCTGAGATTTATTATACGATTAAATTAATGACCTAGGTTACTTTGGCTAAATATGCAGGTTAATTAGGATGCGATGTTAGTTTATTTAATTAATGACCTAGGTTACTTTGGATAAATATGCAGGTTAATTAGGATGCGATGTTAGTTTATTCACCCTAGAAAGTTATCACATTCATTTATAATTTAGGTCAATCGAATAAGTAGCATTGCTAGTATATTTTCATAAGAATGATTTGTTGGACCCCAAAACTTTTCTTGGATGTTGAACTATTATATGTGAAATGTTGGAAGTGGTAAGCTAGAAAATGTAGTTGGAACATATTCAATGAGTATGTTTTGGTGTTTTAGCCATAACTTTTTCTCTAGCAATCTAAATGAGGTGATCCTTAATTTGGATTAAACTAGAGAAATAGGAATACAAATTATCTTATGAAATTGAGTTTTAAGTCAGTCTTTAAGAATTTTAATTTTTGGATGGAAGTTGAGCACAGAATATTGTTTCAGTATAAGAATAGTTCAGAAGTGTTGGGATATAACTTTCAAATTTCTGAACCAAATTGAATGATTTTGGTGTCATTAGAAAATTAAGACAATGAGGAACATTTTTCTAGAAGGAAGTGTTACCTAATTCCTTCAATTACATGACTAGAAAAAGGTCTTGATTTTTAGAAGAAGTTAGGCAATGACTTAAATAAAATTTGAGGTCTTGAAGATTAATTATTCTATTTTTTTGTGGAGTTAATTATTATGTTAAGGTGAGTAAAATTTTATGACATAGGTTAATTGAATTATAGTGTTAAGGTAGTAAGATTGCTTTAGGGGCATTTTTGGCAAGTCACTTAAGCATTTAAGTCATAAGGCATATAAGGGTAGAAGGGTCTTTGTCCACTCATTAAGGGCAGAGTTGGAAAAGAAAAAGTGGTCTTGCTTTTAAGGAAGAGGCAAAAACGAAATTTAGAGAAGAAACATAAGAAAGAAGAGAAATGAGAGAGAGAGTCGGCATTGGGGAGAAAAAAGAAGAAGGCAAGTTAGGGTTTCAATTTTCTTAGCCATTAAGAGTGATTTTTTAAGTTGTTCAAGAAGGAAAAAGGTAGAGGAAGAGAAGAGCTCTCATTAGAGCTAAGAAACTCTTTGATTGGTGAAGATTCAAGGTAAGTTCATGTGTAATCTTTTGGATTTTTGTAAGGGTTTTGGGTTATGAAGCTTTAGAAATGTATGGGTTTAAGAACTCTAAGATCAATTTTAGTGAATATGTCTTATGGGTTTCTTAATTGGAATGCCTATTTGATTTGGAGATTTTTATCAATATTCAAGAAAATCAAGAGAGGAAAGAGGAGCAAGAGTAGAGGCTTTTTGGGCAAGGTTTTCAAGCAGGCGAAATAAGGTGGGTAACATTTTTATAATTGAGTTAATAAGCCATTAAAATTTCTTTCAAATAAATGGAATTAAATGATTTCCAACTACCTTGAAAATATACTTTTATTATTCTTTAAAAATGGTTCGACAATGTGTCATATGTTTTTGTTTATGAATTTTTGGCAATGATTCGAAATTGCTCCACAATTTTTGTATTTGTGGCTTTTAGATGACTTGAGAAATGCTTATATGATTGATATGAGATTTTGGTTGATAAAGTGTGAAAGAATGATGGAATTTCATATGAAATAGTTCATGCTTATAAAAAACAAGTTTTTTTCAAAATGTGCCTTTTAGGGTAATATGTTACAAGATATGAAATCCATATTTGTGTAGGTTTGTGGTGTCCATTCTATTTTCACGTACACGTTGTCTCTATTAAAGGCATCTCCCGCCTGCCCACTAGTGGCATGGAGCTCCTTCAAAGACTCCCTCATGTTTACGACTACACAAAAATCACAATGTGGGATTGTGTTAGTTCATTCTGTTCACGACTACACAGGACCATTTCAAGGGAATGTGTTAGCTCGTTCTGTTTATGGACTACCCAAATCATTTCTGATGTTCTTATATGTTTATGATTGTGACAAGTTTGATGAATACATAATTCATGATGTTTATGAATTTCTTGATAAGTTGTGAATTTGGGAAATATTTGTTACATGGATTTTTACAATGTGAAATTTTACAATCGAAATAATTATTTCAATGGCTTTTGCTTGTTTCTCGGTTATAAGGTTGTTATCCAGGAGCTTTTAAGCTCACCCCCTCTTCGTCCCATCTCCAGGTGATAAGCAAGAGAAAGAGTGAAAAAGAGTCAAGGCACTACTCCAGATTTGCATGCTTTGTTTTGGTTTTGGAATAATTTATGTAAAACAAGGCTAGAGTTATATGTTGAGCAATTATAGCTCATGCATTTTATGTGTTTTGGGATTTTGTGAAATATTGTATTATGGCTCAAAATGCCCATTGGAGTTTGTAAAACTCTTGTCTTTTGATGATAATGAAATATGATTATTTTATACTCATAACTTTCCAAGTTGTACATTGTAAATTTCAAGCATTTATAAAGGTAGAAATCTGTGTTTTGACTTCAAGGGAAAAACTGTACTGATTTAGGCGGATTTGGACAATGTTGTCTTTTTGGAAGTTGTAGTTTATCCTTTTAGTTTTCTAAAGATATAAAGTAGGTAAGTTGTGGAGATCAAACTTGAAAGCTATGATTGTTACAAGTTAGTGATGCTGCATAGGACGTATGCAGGACATTTTACGGCTCTTCTATTTTGATCTAATAGAATGAGAGAATGTGATGTCTTGAAATGGGAAGAAGTAATGTTATAAGCACTATGGTTTCTTGAACTAGGAAGAACTAGTGTGATAAGTTGGAGATGAAATGAAGATGATAAATGGGGTTGAACAT
>JANZXR010207362.1:0-31903 GCA_027575705.1 Erythroxylum echinodendron | reverse complement strand
GCCTGGTTGGTACTGTCAATGCCCTACTACTTTTATCATTTTCACTCCTCAGTTTTTTTATGTATACATACAAGCATAACAACATGACCATTCTCATAAAATCCAATTCCCCATTCCAAAGCTCAAACAAAGTCAGACACTTAAACATATCATCATGATCCTTGTTATCCATTTTTGTAAATAAAAACTATCTGCAAAGAAAAAATTATAATTATCATAAACAAGCCACAACCAACAATACAAGAATAAAGAAGAATAAAGAATTTCATTAGCAAAAACACCAAGAAAAAGAACATCACATTTCATAACATTTTAACTTGGCAAATAATACAAATAAGACATTTGAATTGTGATGAAGTATTTACTCTAATAAGTACTAAGTATTTAATCTAAGACAATAAACTTAGTATTATGTAAGAAATACTCAATACAATTAATTAATAATAATATGTTAATGATATTTAATTCCATTTAAAATGTTGGACTAATTATTCTGTACACATTGACACCTTTAATTTACACAAAATCGTGAGCAGTTCAAACTTGTTTTCCTACGAGAAGATGGCGATTGAATTGGAAGGGGACAAGCAGTGATAAGATTTTTATACGTTCAGGTTGGAAGAGATTTTCAATCATTTAAAACAAGACTTTTTTAGGGATTTAACTTTCTGTATTTAGCTAAGAATAAAACTTTCAACATACTAAGCTACAAGAGGAAATGGTGAGAGGTTAGACAATAGCTAATTTTTCACTTATAAAAGGTCGAATTTGGAGTTACTAGTGTACTAAAAATCTAAGTTATATGAATAAAGGTGAAGGCATTGGATATGGTTAACACCCATTTACCTAAAACAATACTTTTGAATGTTTGTATGTATACTCAAAATTAAAAAGAAGGCAACAGTTCAGTGCTAAGATTTATAAAGAGTTATGATTTCAAATTATCATCATCATTGCCTAGGCACTGTGGCCTCCAATATATTGAACCATTACGAAGTTATATAAACAAAGCATTACAAAATTGGTTTGGACAGCAAGAGATAGTCATTATTATCAGTTTATTATATGGGTCCAGACAGTTGCATGTGAGATTTGAAGAGACATATTTATGACTTTTATAGCGGAAAAAAAAGGAAATGTGAAGAAACTCGATGGAATGGCGGTTTCCTTATAAACTAAAGGAAGGAAGATTCAATTGACAGTTGAGACTAAATTAAGGAAGGGCAATAATAATTCTGTTCTCCACTACCAGTAGTGCAAAATGGCAATTGATGCATAGTCAGAGTGTGTATGTGACAATTTTAAAGCACTCACTCTATCTCACTGTCTAAACCATCGAAACACTTCAGCAGTTACAATATGTAATCCTATCAGACAAACAAAACTGACAAAGTAACCTTAATCCATGGCTAGAAGTCTTAAAACAAGCAATCTGTACCACCATCCTGAGGGATTTTCTTTAAAAAAATTTCGATTTTTATTTTATCATATGTTTTTGTAAATTATGATTGTTCTCTAATCACTTAATAATGGTTTAATTCTTACTTCAGTTCTTTGTGTTATCTAGTTCAAAATAGTTAGGAGCTTCAAGTATCTAACAGTAACTTACACTACTGTGTTAACAAATAGCTAAGAAATCACTGTCTTTATCTTCCCTATAAGTTCTTTATTAGTTCAATTTTTAACCCTTTCCAATTTTTTAACTGGTTTCAAAGATTACTAGCAACTTGAGATGAATAAGTATACATGTTGTCTATCCTTTGAGTGAAAATAAATAGTAAACATGTAACTTGATATATAGAAGAGATGTGCTAGTTGTTAATTAGAAACATAATAGTTATTAAAGGTAGACATCTAATTAATTTATATACTGTTAACAAGATGAGAATTGTAGGCTTCATTAATATTGATGCTTCCTAAGTAGAATCGGTGGCCAAGAAAAATAGTCATGGGATTTAGTTTATCTCTACAGTAAATCCTAAATAAATCCTTAACTCAATATGCAGAATCCTTCATGTTGTATGAGAAAGAAAATTCATGGGATTTGGTTTTCCAGAATCATTCACAGCAACCATACAAATATTTAATTGCAATGATCATACAAGATATGTAAAATCAGATTTTTCTTTCTCATACAATAATCAAATGTTTCTATATAAAAGAGAAAGTATTCAAATCCTTGTCATTACGTGAAATGAAGCATTGCAAAGAGGGTGTAATCATGTGAATAAATGCAGACCTGTATCCACTCTCAAACATCTTCACTCTAAATTTTTTCAGATGAATAGTATTAATTCCCTGTCTATTCTTCATCCATAGTGCGAAGATCAAATTTTAATTTCGAGCCATTAGTATGTATAGACTATAAAGTTGTTCTTTGTGAGGTCAATGGTATTTCTTTTTAGTTTTTGCATAACATTTTACTCTTGAAGTAACACATGAAGGTTGATGCAGTAAATAATTCAAAGGATATTGAAGTGAATATTGAAAATTCACATTCATTCACCAACTATTACGTATTAAATGCAGAAATTCATAATAAAAATTAGAAAATGAAAATAGACGATAGGTTAATTTTAGGTAAGAGGGGACAGAAAAATTAAACAAATAAACAAAAGAGATAGTAGAATTCTGCAGTACTAGTTGATCTAAGAAATCCTTTTGAAACTTTGCTTCTGTATTTATCTCCTGAGCCACCAGAAACACATGTTGAACAATATTAATACTGGAACCAAGCTTAGGTGATTTAACAATCACATTCAGACATGAGAACTTAAAAAAAGTATTAAAAGCAATATACTAAAAAAAAGTGTTAAAAGCAATATACTATTCATTCATTTTCTCAATTTCCTTGTCTACCTTAACAACTTGTTTTTAAGTTTACAAGCAATCTTTGAAAGCTTACAAGCATAATGGCCACAAAGAATTCCACAGATCAAGTTGATGTCAGGAAGAACAAAATCGAAACTCCCAAAAAAGGTCTCCGACGAATAAAGTTAAACACAATGTTAAACAAAAAACGTTCAACTTCAGTTTAGAAACTTACTATGTTTGTGGTAACAAAACCAGTTTGAGTTTTAAACAGTTACCTTTTTAACCTCTCGGAAGCAAAACCAAAGAGAGGAGCAGAAAGAGTTAAGAGGGAGAGCTAAAATGGAAGTAACAAACAAAAATAGGTTTGGCACCTAATATCCGTTGACTGGAGGCAGACGATAAATGCATTTCCATACGAACACGTCTCAAATATAGAAGAATCACAAACCTTCAATCCAAACCAAAAGAGAAAAATGAACTAAACAAAATCGAACTCCAACAGCTAAAAGGAGCTACCCCCAAATGCAAACAACCCCAGAAACTTACAGATATGGGAACAGAAAATGAACTGAGATGCAACAACGCAAGAGAGCAAAAGCAATGCAGTTAAACGCATAAGGAATCAAACAAGGAAAGCGAAACTAGAGGCAAAGAAGGGGAGAAATTGAACAAAAAAATTTACCTTTGACTGCCGAGACTAACCAGAGGGAAGAAGGAGCATTGCGAGAGAGAGAGTTAACAGAGTGATTTTGTTTTAGGTTTCAGACATGGTAGAGGGACAGGGAGGGCAATTTTGAAAATTCCTTATATCTTTTGTTTCCATCCCCAGGACAAGAAATATTGTACCACAGTCTTAGAAGGAATAAAATTTTTTTGTCCCTATGCTTTAGATTTGGGACAAAAATAGGTGGGGACAGCAAGCAAACACTACAGGGCACAGGACTTTTATGTCCCTATCATCTGTCTCCACCCATGGGAACATGAACCAAACACTACATTAAGCTTTTAGCCCTTTACTCCTTTTCTCCAGCGCATTCTCCAACCTCTGTCCTTAATTCAGCATATTTTGTTTCTCGTTTAGTCACCCACTCCCAATTTCTATTTCCCGCCTTTCACTCTTGATCAAGTTGTTTTCTGTTTTCAACATGGCTTCTTCTAACTCCTGTAGCAACCACGTCAACACTCCTTCCACCGTCACCCCTATTTCAGAACTCCTTTTTACCGTTTCTTTTCCCCCGATTAGACAAGCATAATCCCAAAGCACTGAATAACATCACTACAACTTCCTAAGTCTAGAAGCGAGTCCAAAAGTTGGCTTGGAGCAAAGTTGTAAGGGATTTTAACCCTTTGGCCAGTATCACATTATCCTTTAGTGACTAAAGATATCCTGATTCTCCTCCTCTGAAAATATTACAAATGGGAGCTAAAAAGTGATAAGCAGCACTAGTTGGCTACTTCCTTGCAAAGCGCTTAACTTTTCCACTTATCCAGCAATAGGCATTTAATAATTGGAGGCAATTTGGCCTGGTGAATGCCTGACCTATTCATCTTCAAATTCTCTATGGAACAGATAGCTTAAAAGATCATATAGTTAAGGCTTTGGCACATCTAGAGGAAGCCTATACTTATGCAAAAATGGAGATCAATTCTTTGGATAGAACAAAACTAAAGACTATTCCAGTGTAGGCTAAATTTTATAATGTCCCATTGAAATACTGTTTATCAGAGGGACTAAGCTATATTGCTAGCTTGTTGAAAAAGTCACTAAGGGTATGCTTGTTGAAAAAGCCACTAAGGGTATGCTTGTTTAGTGGGTATAAAAAAAACAGGTACGGAATGAAAGATTGAGTTCAGTAAGGGACTACAATTATAAGTCATTATTTTGATTACCCATTTTTAGGTAATATTCTATTCCTCTCTTAATTAGGAATGAGTATCATTGTTATGTAAGAGTGTGGTTGTTACAATTAATTATAATATAACAAACTAAAATACAATTATTAATTAATTAAAATATTGTAATTAATTAATTAATTACAATATAATTAATAAAAATATTATTAATAATTAATTAACTACAATATAATTAATTAAAATATTGTAATTAATTAATTTAAATATAATTAATTAATTAAAATATTATTAATTAGTTACAATATAAGTAATTAAAATATAATTATTCATTAATTAAAATATTGTGATTAATTAATTAATTACAATATAATTAATTAAAATGTTATTAATAATTAATCAACTACAATATAATTAATTAAAATATAATTCATTCATTAATTTAAATATTGTAATTAATTAATTAATTAAAATATAATTAATTAATTAAAATATAATAAATTACAATATAATTGATTAAAATATTATTATTATTTTAATTAATTAACTACAAAATAATTAATTAAAATTAATTACAATGTTTTAATTAATCAACACATTGTAATTAATTAATTAATCAATTAATTACAATATGATTAATAAGTTATAATAATAATTAATTAATTAATTATAATTAATTAATTAATTATAATTAATTAATTAATTAATTAAAAATATAATAAATTTTTATTTCTCAATATTTTTTACAGACCAATTACTGTCAATGGTAATGGTAATCATTTCTTCCTCTTAACCAACCATTACTCATTAGATTCATTCCTATTCCTATTACCATTCTCCCATACGAATCAACCCCTGAGTCTTAATGAAAATCAAGCTGCACTAAAGAAAATAGGCTTTGCTCATGTACGTATTGAGGTTGAGCTAGAGAAAAGCCTTCCCGATTCTATCCTAATAATGAAGTTTAATGATGAAGGAAAATTGGTGGACTCTATCTAGGGTACTTATCCTTGGAAACCTATTGGAAAAGGTATGGTGAAAGTATGGAGGGTGAAAAACCAAAGATTTCCAAACCACTCTCTCTGTTAGAAGCTCAAAGTAGATAAAACCTATCCCCTAAGTCTAACCTATTGTAAGTGAGATTTCTAACGATTCTCTAAAGCCAACCACTGAATCATAAATTCCTTCTGGGCATCTATAACCAATTGGAAATGCTCTGGTTATTAAACCTGTAAATAAAGCCTTTATTGATGACTCAATTGAAAGAAGACCAATTGAAGATGCAACTCTTATATTGAAAGGGATTCCATTGGGTAGTAATCCAAATTGTAACGTACCTAAATCATTTCCTAATAACTGTGTTCTTGAGCTAAGAAATAGTAGAAGTAGGACTACAAGAAAACTAAGAAGAAATGAATTTTGTAGTTTAGAATGTTATTGGTTTATGAAGAAGGATTAGATTACAATCATGATGTTTATTAAAATGGGAGAAATATTATTTCCTTGGATCCTTCTTCCTTTCAATTATTGAAGTGGTCTATCTCAAATCACTATATTCATTGTGAACTCCTCTTAAGGAATTCCTAATCAACTCTGGCTGTCATTGCAACCTGTGCTTTCAACTGGTAATTCAAAAGAAGATGGGATGAATTGGATAAGATTGGCTCGATCTCCTATGCCCTTTAGATATTGGATGGAAATTTTAGTTGCATAAGGTCCCCTTCTAAAGCTTAGGGACAAAGGAAGCTAGTACAAATCAGACATTATGAGCTACCACAGTTAATTAGTAGCTTGGGTTTAAAAGACTTAAAATTTACAGGTAACCATTTCATATTCAACAGGAGGAAAATTGGAAGTTGGTTTGTCTAAAAAAATAATCTTGATGTATGCTTGGTCAATTTAACTTAGATCAAGTCCTTCCATAATAGTTTTGCATGCTTCAATAACCCCCTTATACCATATCATAGCCCAATCAATAATAGTCTAAACTCTTTGGTTGTTAAAGAAGTACACCTTTCAAATTTTTGTAGGATTTTCAATTAATTGTTTAAATTGAGAGATGTGGTGTATCCTTAGATTAAGCATAAGTTGGGAAATAGTGAAAATACAATGTTTTGGTTCAATAATTGGTCAGATGCAAACCCCTTTATAGAAAAATGATCTCAACCATCTAAGGAATAGAATTCCTTATAATCTCAAAGGATCCTCTCTAATATTGAATGGAGATTCGTATGGGAGTTTTAGAGGTTTTCACTAACTTGTTAAACACTTACCACAATTGATAGAAAGGAATGAAGAAGACCTCATCATTTGGACTACCAATACAAGTGGAAGATTCACCAATGAATCCTGTCATAGAATGATCACAAATAGTTCAGCAAAAGTTATATGGTACAACCTTCTATAGAAACAAACTCTAAATCCTAAAGCCTCAATAATCACTTAGCTAGTGATTAAAAATAGGATTAAGAGCAAGAGTAGATGGTTTGGCACTAATAAAACAACTTGTGAATTATACAAAGAAGTTGTTAAAGATAGAAATTACTTCTTCTTTTAATACAATTATTGAAAGCAGTTTGGAGCAAAATTCAACATATGTTAGTAGTAGACAATTACGCAAACATATAAAAGGAATCTTTGAATTGTTTCATCAACCACACAAAAATTTGAAAGTAAAATGTCATATTGCTTAAAGCAGCATTCACCACCACCATTTACACTCTTTGGAAAGAAAGAAACAACAGATTGTTCAAGAAGATTGCATAAGGCAACTACTAGCTAGCCTGGAAGATACTCAACTGGATTAGAGCTACTGTTATTGCAAAAAATGCACAAAATTCTCTCTTACTTGGCATGAAAAATAGATGCAACTTATATTTAATATGTTGTTATTGATATTGTAACCGAGCTGAAATGTTTTTTTATGATATTGTAACCGAGTTGAAATGTTTTTTTATCTTTAGTTAGCTTTTTTAATTATGTTATAAACTGATTAATTATCCTATTATCCCTTTTTTATTCACAAATACATACAGTTTCAAATGTCATTACATTTCCAAAATTCATATATCTGTTATACAACAATAAAGAGATATAATCTGTGATACAACATAACTAAGATATTAGCAAGTACAACTAATCCTAACACTGACCCATATCCAAATGTAGAGGTTACTTCAACTAAACTAGCTAGATTTCTCCTAAACCTGAAAAAAATATTGCAATTTTGATGAGTTTGCGAACTTAGTGAGTGAACCATCATTAATGTGCTCACTCAAAATAGACATAAATATCACAAGTATATAACAAAGTTAAATTAGTATTTCATATCACTTAAAATCAAATCTCATATATCACATCATTCATAATTTAGTACCTGATTGCAAAATACATCATATTCTAACAAGTCCATTATGAAAACAAGCATTTCATATAATCATTTCAGGATAATGTAATCATTCATTTCGTCTCATTCATATCATCTACATATACGCAAACATAACATATCATTGTTTCCAAGCAATTCAGTCATTCTTTGTAAATATTCACATGGTATATGTAAAGATATGGATGTAATGCACGTGAGACTCCATTTTCATTTTTATTTCGTTGTGACCGAGTGCCTATTAATTTACCCATATCTCTTATGGATACCGGGCTTATTTTAGGTATTGACCCATATCTCTTGTGGATACTGGGCTTATTTTAAGCACTGGCCCATATCCCTTGTGGATACTGCGCTTATCTCAAAAACCCACATCTCTTGCAGATACCAGGCTTATTTCAGGCTACTCACTCTGGTCACAACTCCTTTATTTGATCATGCATATCAATGTCATGAAATGCATCACCCTACATATTTTGCTATTAATCACTTTTATTCGGTGTGCATAGTCATTTATCACAATCATTGGATCAGAGTCCGGCATTTAATTCAATTGAGTATCACTTATTCCATTCACATTCACATTCACATTTATCATCGGACCTTTGTCCGACATTCAACAATAATGATAAGCATCACTTAGTCAGTCAAATTCATATATAATGAGCACTTCTAATACATTCCCGAATAATGATCTCCTCGGACAATTGATGTCTGGAATTATCACAATTAAACCAATAACAGTTCATTATGTCAAAATTAAACAAGAGCAATTCAAGCATAGTAAAATACATCTAAGTAAATTCATGATACATATAACTTAAATAAAAAACACATATAATTGGGTTGACACATCTAGGTTAACTCACAGTATACTCTAGGTGAGCTATTGCCTTGATGATCCGGTAATGTCTAGATGTTGTCGGTCAACTTTTGCTTCCATATCATATAATACACACATAATCCACATATTACTAAATTGATCAATCATATAATTGTTCAAACAAACACATGTACATGTATCATGTTCAATGCACGCTCAATTGTCTATTCTGGGAAAATTTCCCTAATTCACATCTCGTAATCTTAATTCATATATGCTTAATTTAAACTGAGGTTTACAGCTCAATTATACTAGATTATTCTAAGTTCAGCACTCATTCATTCACTAAAGTTATTCTAGCATTATAAGATCACTTTCATTCATTTCATATTGTTAGCATTATAAGATCACTTTCATTCATTTCATATTGTTATTCTCACAATTTCATTGGATCTATATCCGTTAGGCGGACCTTATGTTCATAGGGCAGACCTATACCTATATATACTGTCTTTCGGAGCAATTTCAGTCTATATGGCCAGTGAATGTCGATTAGATGGACTTCATGTCTGCTGGGTGGACATTCTCGGGTTTTCCAGCTTTTCAGCTCCGCTTATGTCCTTTTGGAGGGTCATCATACGCGTTGGCAGACATTCACTAGATGCTTACAAAAATTTAAAAATTTGACCTTCTAGACAGCAAAATCTCTCCTTGGAGTCTTCACAGAAGTTGTAGAACTCAGAGTCCTCTTCAAAATAATACTTCAATGGATTTAATTTGACATCTACAAAGAAATTTATGCATCTTTCCCCAAAATCTATCCATTTACTTAATCCTATTAATCTCAATCTATTTCCTTAATTATACCCTCAATTATCACCCTAAGTAATCACACATCTAATCACTTATTCAAGCATCATACTAGGTTCATTTCAAACTTCATTCAAGCCTAAATGCATGATTGGAAAGTATCTTATCAATTGTTGTCTCAAACATCACATAAAAGAAACATATTTCATGTAAAAATCATTCCCATTTTCCATCTTTTCCAACTCTATTTTCAGGTTAGTATTGTATGACCATTTTGACATAGAAAATGAGGCATTTAGGCAACACCTTCTTCTAAAAAAATGTTTCTATATGGTTTAAGTTTCTACTGACATAGAATTCATGTAGTTTGGTTCAATATTCTGTAAGTTATATCCAAAAGACTACTGACTACTCTCATACCATGACAACACATAGTTCTCAGGTTCAAGCCTAATTTAAAGACCCTTAGAGACAGACTTTGAATTCAATTCCTCAATAAAAATTGTAGCCATATGTCTCTAGTTTCCCATTTATATACCTAGAAATCAAGATATGGTCGAAATATGGACATATGTTCAGTGAAAATACTCCATCTAACCTATTCCAACATACTTCATCATCAACGTTACATACAATTCATCTCTAATCAATCATCATGTATGTTATGCTAACATATAACACAATAGGGCAATCAATCACTTGTTCAACCAAAGTATCCTCAATTTCCAAGATAATAAAATCTCTCAAGTATTCAAATATACTCCAAGAGTAAGATGGAATACAAAGGATTTCCAATCACAAGATATAGACAACTAAAGTTGACCGAACGCAAAGTTTTGGGAGGTGGTGTGAGAAGTTAGTGGTGAGGGATTGAAGGAGGAAACATTAGACCAAAAAAATGAAGAAATATGATCTTTCTAGTGAAAAATTCGTAGGGGACAAATGTGTGGTGGAGAGGTGGGACACTTGTCAAATAGAGAGTTATGCCATGTGCCTTCTTCTCATGCTTCCAATTGTCACCTAATGCTTGGTCCACTTGTCATTTGGTTTCCTAGGCCACTTGTCACTCATTTACTCATGCCATTTGTCATCCAATTAGCTAAGTCACATGTCACTCATTCCTCATGCCACATGTCACCATTTCATAAGCCTAACCTACCTAAATGTCCATGTAACATTTTTGTCTTGCTCTTTAACGTTTTTACTAAATTTAGGTGCTCACACTACTTTATCAATTACTCAATCATATTAATAAATTCCCAATTCACTAATTATAATCATCAAACAAGATTGATGACATAACTCACACACAATTGCATCATTATCACTTAAAATCTTTCATATCCCTGGATGTGTCAATTAAGTGCATATACTATCTTTACAATTCTTCTAATTCATGATTCATGTGTGTATGCAAATATAATGCATGACTATGGAATGCTCTTCATATATTCGCACGTGATATAGCTCAATCTAACAATTATTCCTTAAGTGCAAGAATAGGCTATTACACCATCACTGTTTTGATTCTTTGATTAAACACTAGATATGCCTTGCTATGTGTTGAATACCCAATAAAGATCCCTTCATCACTTTTACTCTGGAACTTTTTTAAGTTGTTCTTGATCTTTCAAAATATAACACTTGCTGCCGAACACATGAAAGTAACTGATATCTTGTTTCTTTCCCTTCTAAAGTTCATAGAATGTCTTGCTTAAGTTGCTTCTAAGATATACTCAGTTGCATATGTAACATGCCAAGTTTACCACTTCAGTCCAAAACCTTGATGATATTTTTCTTCTATTTAACATAGATATGGCCATTTCTTGAAGCATTATATTCTTCCTCTCAACATTTCCATTTTGTTGAGGAGTTTTAGGTGCTAAAAAGTTTTGTATGATACTATATTTCTCATGAAAGTCGTTGAAACTTATGTTTTCGAACTCCCTTCCATAATTTGATCATATTCTCAATACTTTAAAAAATTTCATATTTGTAACCAGCATACATAGACTTCTAAAAGCCTTAAATTCATCTGATTTCTCCTTCAAAAATGCTACCTAAGTATATCTAGAATAATCATCAACACAAGTCAAAAAGTGCCTCATTCTACCAGTACTAGCATATTGTGTTGGTCCAACAAAATCCATATGAATTATTTCCAATACATGAGAGGATGTAACATATCTAGCCTTTTTATGTGACACTCTTGTTTGTTTACCCATTTGACATGCACTACATATTGTCTTTTTATCATTGCCTATTGTGGGCAACCCTTTCATTGTTTCATATTTCTTCAACTTGTTAATAAGATCATAGTTGACATGGCTAAGGTTTTGATGCCAAAATTTCAAAATGTCATCATATAAGGCTAATTGGTAAGATGTTGTAACCTACAACATATTACAATTGTTTGCCGATCTTTTTCCACTCACCAAACATTCTCCTTGTTGGGTTAATACCCTGCAATCATCACCAGTGAATTTAACCAATAAACCATCATCATAAAGTTGGCTTATACTCACCAAATTGGCTTTTAATCCATCAAACGTGAAGCATGTTTTTGAGGCATGGCAATCTATCCACATATAGGGTCCCTTTTCTAATGACTGAAGCCTTCTTTCCATCACCAAAAGGAACATAGCCATCCACACAACTTTCATAGCCAGTCAAAAGCTCCTTTCACCTGTCATATGATTTGGACACCCACTGTCAAAGTACGAACCATTATGTGAAGTCGCCCTCATGGATTTAAGAGCTCCAACAGCTTCTAGTTAACCCTTTCTAACCTAAATGTGTTTCAATAACATGGACTGCTTCTAGAAATTTAATGAAGAATGGTTAGATTTTTGGTTTTTATGCTATCAAAATATCATTTGTAGCAACTTATAACAATTTAGCCTTATGTGCTCGATTACCCCACAAAAGAGACATATAGGTATGAACTTTTGAATATTCCTTGTGATTTCTTTTTTGAAAAATCTAGCATCATCATTTTTCCCTTCATTAAACTTGGAACATTCACCCTTGTAATCGATACCTTGCAGGTCTCCTTTAGTCTTACCAATTTCTCACAATTTTCTAGCTTTTTGGTACCTCTATTTAACATTCTTATTCCCTTTTCTGTACTGACCAACTTCAACTTTGTTTCATCAAGCTCATCTATTATACTAACAATTTCTTCTCTAAATCTTGAATGATCTTTATAGAAGAGTTTTCCTTCTTTAGCACCCACATTGCATAAATTAACTTATAGGGTTTGTAAATATCCTCACCTTTTTCCTTTGACTCATTATCATCACTGTAATAATATGAAGTTAAACTTTGGACTGATTCATCTACGTTTTTCCAAAATTTTGGACTGATTTATCCACAGTTTCATCATCAGTTCCTTCCTTCTTGGTTGTTGTTAAGCAACCAATTGGACTTTTATTATATAAAGCAACCATCGTAGCATTACTCGCATATTCCTCTTCACTACCATAATCACTTTCGGATTCATTCTCACTCCAAGTGCTTGTATAGAACTTCTCTTTTCTCTTATTCAAAGTGTTACCAAATTTTTCTTCACTTTTCTTTTACCCTTTTAAGTTTTAGCTTATTTTTTGAAGTTATTATTTGATGAGCTCCCACCATTTTGCCTAAGCTCGAGTCTATCCTTCTTCACTTTCTTTAATCACTTGCTGAAATATCTTGTCAATAGCACCATATCCTCATTATCATCAGATTCATCTCTTATGTCATTTATGGCTTTACCAATCTTAACTTGCAATGCCAATCCTTTGTTATTCTCTCATTTATCCCTCAACAAATTCATCTCAATATTGGTAAGAATCTTAATTACCTTATCCAAAAACAATTCATTGATATCATGGGCTTCTTCGATGGCTACAATTTTTGATATGAATCTTGAAGGCAATGATCTCAATGTCTTCTTAACAAGTTTTAGATTTGAATAATTCTTCCCAAGTTGATGTGTTTGCTTTGCTATGTCATGCAATCTCTCATGGAAGTCTCTAATAGTTTCACTTTTATCCATTTTCAGCCCTTCAAATCTCAGAGCCAACATCTAAAGTTTTTAGACTATCACAGATTTCGATCCCTCATGTATAGTTTCCAAAGTGATCCATACTTCCTTCCTCGATTCACAGGCTGATATCATGGAAAAGTGACCATCATCAACTACACTAAAGATAGCATGCAAGGCTTGAAAATTTCCAAATGCTCTCTCTTCTTCAGCCTTTGTCCACTTAGATTCATCTTTAAACATTGTTTCTCCCTTTTCATCAGTCGTCACTGCATGTGTCCTGTCATTAAAACTGAGTTCCATGCTTTTATTCCTTGCCCCTGAATTTCCTTATCCGTGATTTCCACACAGGATAATTGGAACTATCTAGCAATGGTGGCCTAGTGATTGATGTCCTTTCTCTTGAAGCCATAATTGTGAAACACGGATATATACCAACTTGACATACCAAGTTTTGTTTCAGTGACCTGCTCTGATACCAATTGAAAATATGAATGGATGTAGTTTCATAAAATTCTAGTTCTGTTGCAGTTGCTTTAAACTGTATCTATCGGTTGCTTGTTATAATGTAACTGTGTCACAAATGTTAATTTTTCAGCATAAACAAAAATAGAAAAATTAAGCACGAAATATACAAGTTAATACCACAGATTTGGTAACACAGGTCGACACACTTTGCCTACGTCTACAAGGCCCTCACCCAACTTAATCACTTTCGTCAAAATATAATAATATTTTTATATAAAGCTTTACTAAGCTGACTCACCCACAAACAACTCAATTGAATTAAACTTTAAGGAAATAAATAAAAACACTTGAGATATGAAAACAACTCCCCTAACAAAGTGGCTTAGTCAATAAAGGATTAGGAAGTTGTTTACTAAGAAAGCTGTTGTAGACCTCAGATATAATCAATGGAACATCCCACACGCATCAATAAAGAAATCATCAACAAAATAAATGTTTCTTCATCAAAACGTTACAAACAATGGAGATGCAAAACACACAAAAACCTACTGAATATTTTTGCCACAAAATGATCAACAAAGATAGCCAGAAAATCACACAACACATGGAAAAATGCGGCTGCCAGAAGTGGATGATATCCCTGCGAAATCAGCTGCAAAAAAAAATCCAAGATACCCCAAAAATTCCAGCTGTCAAGTCATAATATGCTTGTCATTTTTCAACCCAAAAATGACAACAATATAGTCCAAAAAATCATGTAAAACACAACAAGAATGCAGTTACAAAATAGTCAATAGAATCTCCAAAAATCAGCTACCTTAGATAGTCATTCCCTAAAATAGGCTATCAAATAAGAGTCCAAAACTTACCAAACATCTACATCTTATATTATTCAAGATATGGCAATTTTCCAATTAAATCCTATCCTCAATAGGATTTTAATCTTCACATGAGAGTCCCACATAAGATAGATAACTTAGCATAGTAAAATTCCAAAGATTTCCAACTTTGTCCAATTACAAAAAAATGCACAAAATTAATTAATAAGATAGCTTAGCACATATCTTAACGAGAACCTTTGGAGAGAGTTTTACTAACTATTGTTGGTAGGAATGCAATAATCAAATGTTTCGTTTTCATTGGGCATTGGTTGACTATAAAAATATTATAAAGTCTTAGTTTATAACGTTTGTTAAATTTGTCTGTGCTTTGAATATTATAATAGTTAGTCTATCGTTATAAACAAAATGTAAGCAATCTGATTATATATACATATTTTGTCTGTTTAGTTATTTCATAATTTAATGTAACAGTAACAAAAAATATTTCCCATTATTAATTAGGGATAATTACAAGCTCCTAAGGAGCTTCTTTTTAATGCGTAATATATATTTTTTGAAAGACGTATATATTCCAAATGGAGAAAAGGTGCATAAGGGGCTAAGACTACTAAAGTTATTTTACGATATTACCAAGTGTACCAATGAACATATATATATAGATCTTTTGAAAAATTAAGTCAAACGTATGGTTGTTGAAAATTATACATGCGAGTCACCTAATGGTAAGATTGTGGGAGCTAGAGGCAAGGCAAATATTTGTTTATTTTAAGAAATTAGAACTTATGTCACGAAGAGGCTGCAAGTAAATAGATAAATGACTTAGAAGTGGTATTGTGACTTGGGATGGAGGGTTAGGACGAAGCTTGCAACAAACGAGCATTATGAATTACGCTGTCCTGCCACTTGGAATGGCAATGAAGTTCAATACGATGGAGTTAACTATACAGTTAATCATAGAAATAGAAGTTGCAGTTACAGGTCATGGGATATTTCAGGAATTTCTTATTACCATGCAAGCGGTGCAGCTGACCATAAGAAATGCAAGACTAAAGATTATGTAAGTGAGTAAAAATTATGTGAGTGATATTGATAGTCTAAATTCTTGGCAACTTAAATATAATGAATTAAGTTCCAGATGAGTAGTTTTAGCCCAAAACTTAAAAAAGACCAATAAAGTTATCACATGATGTAATATCCTAGTTCGATAATTGCACTATATAATGTGTTATACATATATTTTATAAAGTATGCTCTATTTATGGTATAATATAGTAATTTAAGTGTTTTAATATATTATTGAGATTATAAAGGAGATCACAGATAAATCAGAGATGGTTCTAGATTCGACCGAAAATTTATCGAAAAATTTCGAAAAACTTCAAAAAGCTACGGAATAAGTCCGAACGAGCTTTAAAAGCCTTTAAATGTGCTTTAAGGATTTAGGTGACACTTTTGAATGGAATCCGAATGATTTCGGTGAATAGTATTTCTGAATGAATAGTGAATCCAGGTGAATAGTATTTTTACTTGAATAGTGATTTTCGGGACCCAACCCTGGAAATTTGAAAAATACCCAGCATAGGTATTAAAGTTTAGTGATACTGAAATGGATCAAAAATAAGCCCAATCGGATGAATTTTAGGATAGCTTTAAAAGTTTAGGTTAAAATACCCTTTTTGGCAAAAAATGGATATTAATGATTTAAGCCCATTCGAATTGTTTTAAAACATCCAATCAATTAATATTGACCTTAATTAGAGTATTTCACGGTCAATTTGACGGTAAGACGGTTGCAGAATATTTTTGAAATTTAATTTAGTTAGTTGATGAATTAAATTCAATAAAGGCCAATTTGAACTTTTTACATGTTATTAAGGGTAATTTGGTATTTTCACAAGAGATGAGTGGATTAATAAGTCATTAAAAGAACCAATTGGAGAGTTACATGTGTAATGCACTAAAGGGTATGAAAGGGCCAAAGTAAGACAATTTGCTTCATTCTTTCAACATAAACGTGAGAGAGACCAAACAAAAGGGATAAAAGAAGAGAGAAGAGAGGACATTTGGCCAAGGAGGAAGAAGAGAGTGCAGCTACTATTTTTTATAATTTTCGAACATAAATTGGGGAGATCTTGATCAAGTGGAGGTACTGATCAAATATCCAAGAGATTGGAAGATAAATTGGTAAGTGGAGGTACTGATCAAATATCCAAGAGATTGGAAGATAAATTGGTAAGTTTTCTTAACCTAAATTTCTAGTTTTGGGGCTTTTGAGTGGGATAGATTGGTGTAAGATAAATGATTATTTTTGACTTGCCGTGGAGTAGATAATAAGTTTCGAAGCATTTAAGGGTTGAATATGATAAGAGAGAGAGTTATATTTAATGAAAATTTGTCATTAGTTCTCAGTTCACTTGCACTAGCCTATTGTTTTGACCATAACTCGGCCTACAGAACTCTAAATTGGCAATTTCAATTGGAGCTGAAACCTAAGACATAGTAATAAAAATCTCTATAAGAGACCTAGACCTAATTCAAGTTGAATGATATTGAAAATTGAGATTGATTATGGTAACCTAATATTGTCCCTGTGTTGAAGCAGCTTGTGATATTTGATACATGTTTCAAGATTTAGAACTTGAAATGGCATGATTTTTTATGCTATGGAAACTAGAGACATAGGGTAACAAATGTATAGAAGACTTTAAAACCTAATTTGAATGTTTGATATGTGAATATTAAGGAATACTTGGAGGTATGGATTTTGGACATGGGCATAACCGTGACTCAGTATGCATGATTGTGATATGGTCAATTA
Organism: Erythroxylum echinodendron; assembly: GCA_027575705.1. Classification (NCBI taxonomy): domain Eukaryota; kingdom Viridiplantae; phylum Streptophyta; class Magnoliopsida; order Malpighiales; family Erythroxylaceae; genus Erythroxylum; species Erythroxylum echinodendron. The sequence continues at coordinate 14,065 of JANZXR010207362.1, read as the reverse complement.
AATTGGGTGAAATTGTGTTTTGAAGAAACTAGTAAGTTAGAATGGGTAAAATATGGTATTTAAGTTACTTTTGAATTTATTTTTGGAAATGGAGACCAATAGGTTAGCTTACGAAAATAAGCAGAAATACGATTAGAGTACGTGTTACGCAATTAAATACTAATCTCAAATTTGGTTAAACCGAACTATAGTTTTAATTTCTTATTTACAAATTTGGCAATAAACACCTAAGGGAAATGCATTTTGTTTAGCTAAAGGAGAGGCACTAAATGCGTGAGTGTGTTTAGCGATAATTTTGCAAAATAGCGAGTGTATTTTAATTATTTTATTCTAAATTCTTTACAAAAGAATTGATGACATGAGAGTGTATTTTAAATTGATTTATAAAAATGATTTCTATTCTATCATGAAGTGAATATTGATCATGAGTTTTATACAAATGATATTTTACAAGTGAATATTGCTAGCATAAGTGTATGCTTTCGCAATGTATGAGTTTTAACATGAAATTTAAGTCTTGTATGATTAGAAGTTATATTGAAATCATGCATGAAATTGAATGATTATGAATCCTCCCATACTTGATTTAGAAAATAAGATGACTCGTAAATATAAGAGTTGCTTTTGCCTATAGTACACCGTTAGGCTTTATACTTGTTATTATACTGATATATTTATAACGATTAACCTATTATGGATAAGCAATGTAGAACCAACTCCGTAAATATTGGTTAACCAGTCACAGATAAGCAATGTAGAACGAACTCTATGACTTGTTATAGGTAAGCAGTGCAGAACTAGCTCTGTAACTACCGATCTATAACGACTAACCTATTATGGGTAAGTGATGCAGAACTAGCTCCATAAATAATGGTTAATTAGTCGTAGGAAAGCAATGCAAAGCCAACTCCGTGACTTTATGCCAAGTGTACCGTTTGGTAATGAAACTAGTGGTGGGCTATGTTGAGTAAGGAAAGTCATGAAAATAGTAATGCCACCACTATTTATATTAAAAGTGATTTGAGAGGTACTGTACAATACCAATTCTAGTGGTTGGATTATTTTTAGTATAAAAGCTTTAAAAAACTTATTGCCACCACTATTTATTGTTTAAGGAAAAAAGAAAATGAAAACTTGTATCTTATGAGTTTAATGAGAAAAGCATTTTGGAATAGTATTTCAGAAAATTTGAAATTGTATTTTACGAAATGTTATGTTATTACCAAATTTGATGATGCATGAATAAATTGTTATAGCAAATACTTTACCATGAGCTTTATGATTGTATGGAATATTGCAGTTATGTTGTTATGAAAAGTTCAATTTTCTTGTAAATTAATTACACTTACTAAGCTTATTTAGCTCACCCTTATTTTTATGTTTTTAAACAAATAACCCCATGTATGTGTATTGGTGTTGCAGTAATTGGGACTCCATTACAGGATTAGCTGTATCATTGAGTTGATATGTGCTTAATTGATTGTATAATTATTCTATAAAACATAGCGATTATTGACATGAAATTGCTTAAGATACTCACATTGACTTATATATGATTTTTGGCACAATTTGGAAGCAAAGAAGTTAAAGTGAGTCAAAAGCACGATATTTAAGTCATTTTTTGAAGATTAATATTCACTTGTCTTCATGGAGTAAAAAGAATAAAATTAGAGCAAGAAGAAATCAAATTCATTTGAAAAGAAGACAACTAAGAAGCAGCTGGAAAAGAAACAAAATGACAATGCAAGATGAAGAAAACGCAACATCATATAAAGCTAAACGGTAGTAAATGTTGGGCCTTTCATGCAACCAACATGTATTTTATACAAAACAAAACGTAACAATTAGCATAGCAACTGATAGGAAGCATGCCAAGGCCAAAATGCAACATAGAAGCAATGAGCAACTAGGAGCAAATTGCAATGTAGTAGGAGAAGAAAACAAGATCAAAATGTGGTAGAGGCAGGAGTTAAATGCTACAGGAGAAACAATGTAGCAATTGGGAAGCAAGGAGCAGGAAACGACAATGTGTAGACGTTAAGAGCAAGACCAAAATGCAGACGTTGGGTATGAGACCAAAATGCACAGTAGTAAGAGATAATAGGTAGACATTAGAACGAGGGTTTGAGATAGATGCGTTTTAAGAAAAAAGTAGAGGTCTTTCTAGTGAGTTGTTCTTCGGTGGAGGGACATTCAGTGGATGTTGAAGCCATTTTCTTGGGGAGCTCTTGGTTCCAATGAAGATGAGGGTTAAAGCTCCCGACTATGACAGATCCATTGAGGGGTAGCTTCCTGACACTGAATCAGAGGCGATATCGACGCCGACGACCCATTTAAGTGTATTTCTCCATGTATTTGTTGTTTCTTTCTCTCTTTACAAATGGATTATATTATCTTGTGTTTATCAATTTGGGCATTAAGAAAAGATTTTTTTAATGCGTTCATTGGGATTATTCTAATACATTCATTAGATCGTTTTATTACAAACCTATTATTAGAATATTCAATGTAATCTATAATTGTTATGTTGAAATTTATTTGTAGCAACTAATGGTTCGTAATCATTAGGGATAACATAAACTAGGCTAAATAATTCATCGCATGTGGTTATTACCTTGATTAATCAGTTTTCTTAATTTCTAATGCTACTACAAAATTGAATTTTGAGATTGTCTCCTAGATTATTCTAAAGTTGGGTTTAATTAATGATCATATCTTAATTGAACAATACTTAAGGGAAAATTCAGGTTGATTATTAACCCACGATTAATAGTTTCTACGAGCAGTATGAGACAATAAATCAATAAAATATGTTTAATTAAGTTGTAGGCCGAAATTGAACCAAAGAACCGGGTCCCTACTGAATTCTCTACTTTTATCATTGTTTTTACATGTTTTGTTTAAATTGCTTTTGTTAGTTAGTTTAGCTTTATTTTATTTTCTTATTTATAAAACCAAAACCCACTAAACCTAAATACCAATTATTTTCATTTAAATAACTTTACACACACTCTCTATGGGATTGGTCTAGACTTACCACTACTATAGTAGTAAGTCTAGTTTATTTTGACTAGTGTTACGATGCACTACTATTAACTTTGGCACCATTGTTGGGGTGTGCAGTGTTTTAGTTTTTGTTCTTCATTTTAATTGGTATTTTGTACATATTTGTTTGTAATCAATTCATTGCATTTATTTTATGATTGTTTCACTTTTTGTTTCGTGTTTGTGATAAAAAAATTACATAGACGGAAGTAATTTTTAACTCGTATTCTCAATCATATAGCCATGTTTGGATTGATCATACAAACTTTAGTTATGGATGGATAATCAATCAAATTACTTCCATAATAGTTTGCAGTATGCACAACAATTCTCGTGTTGACTAGAAGTTTCTTATCACGATTGAGGTACATCTCTCAAAAATATGCTTAATATTTTGACTGCTAATAATGTTCAATTTCAACAGAGTATATAGCAACAAATTTAAAAGGGAATACATCAGTTCCAATAGGAAATGATGGATAAAATGTCTAGAATCTAGAATGTGGCAAGCTAAATGGGTGAGATCGCAGAGATAATCAAACGCTTAGAATCACAAATCGAAAAGGAACAGCAATATCAACCCGATGTATACCTTATGGACAATAGTGCAGAGATATTACAAAGTGATGAGGAGCTTGAGAATTTTAAGTGTAACACTCAAAGAATTGCTTGTGTGGAAGAAGTGGGCGAAGAGCTCAGACCAGAAAAGGATACATCTTTTAGCTTAGAGGTAAATACTGAGTTCCAATTTTTTATTAAGAATGACTCTTTACTTTTACCTAGTAGGTTAGAGAAATTGAACAAAGAAGAAAATGGTGAAGAGACATTCGAGCTCTTTCCCTATAGCATAAACTGAGTAGAGTTTGAAATTTTGAGGATAGGAAGACGCTGAATGGGAATAATGAACAAATAAGGCTCTATTTAGAAGAACCTCACGTGGAGGAACTGTAAGTGTCACCAAAAGACCATAATTTTGTCACATGAGGAGAAGTATGGAGTCGAGCCAGTGATACTAAATAAAGGTGCTTCTTAGGAGACAACCTAAGGGAAGTTAATTTTTTTCTTTAAATTTTTGCATTTAGTTTTTATATGCATGTGTGTTTTTAGTTTGTTTGTTTTTACTTGTTTTTAAGTTTTCAACCAAAATGAGAGAGAATAAAATAAACAAACAAACATTTTCTTGTTTTTTTGTTGCTTCTAGGATTATATAGTCATTATTAAAGTGTGAATTGAATAGAGAATTTCATAGAAACTTTAACATGTACATTTACCTTGTCATTAGTCAATATGCATTATATTTGAAAGAGTAGTGACTAGTAGTAGACAAAGCCAATGAGATTTTGAGCCTTTATATACTGACATATCCATATTAGTCTCATTGTCTTTTGATAATGTGTAACCTTCATGACATGTACATCCTAATTTTTCTTTGATTTTCTATTCGTGACCACATTTTTATCACATGCATTAACATGGAGATGATTAGGCATTCTTTGTTTCATAAGCTACATTAGCCAAATAGCCTACCCTATTGACATGATTTTTCCCTTGATAAGCCCATTTGAGCTTTAACCTTTCTTTTTGTATAAACTACATTATATGCTTTAAACTTAACCAAATGTCCTACCTAAGCTATAAAGCTAGTGGAGCATTTGTGATTGTTCAGTTTGTGGATGTGCAAAATTCTACATGTGGGGGTATATATATATGTAGGTTGATTATAATGGTTGAGATACTATTTTATTTCATGTCATTGAAATTCCAAAATTATTGTAGTTTCTTTTAATGTTTATAAAAAAAGAAGAAGAAGAAAAAGAAAAAGAAAAAGAAAAAGAAAAAAAATGTTTAAGTAAATGTATCGAGGAGGAAGTGCATATATATTGAAAAGTTTTTATGATTAATGCATCCTCCTAAAGTTGTATTGAATGGGTTATTTGAGTATGTTGGATATGAGGTAAATGTTGGCTTGGAAAGTTCACTCTTTATGGTTTCAACGTATTGTCATCAATTGTATGAGTGATCACTTTTGATTAATTATGCTTTATTTGGTTTATGTGTGAGAGCTAAATTTAGTTATGAAATATAATTGTTGCATTTGTCATAGTTGATGGTACCTAATTTTGTATGAATGTTAACTTGTGCACTTGATATCTCATTGAGTGTTGATTTATTTCACTAGCTTTGATGGCTTTTAAGCTACTTTACCCAAATACATCTCACCTTACGTTTGCCCCCATTACAACTTTGAAAAGTCCTTTTATTCATTGATTTTGCAAGTGAATTCTAGTAGTGGAGAAATGAAATGATTTGCAAAGTTGTGAAATGGCATGATCATGAATGGTGTTCAGTGTACCTATGAACATATCTTGTTTAAACACATTATCCAAGTATACCATTAGATTGCTCAGTTTTTAAAGGTATTGAATGTTGATTTCTTGCTATGATTTTTTTAAAGTCATTCGTCTTTGCTTATGATTATGTTGTCTTAGAAATATGGAAGTTGAGTAAATGTTTTTAGGTCTTTGAGCTTAATTTTGATGTTTTGCCTGAGGGTGGCCAAAAGCTAAGTATGGGGTAAATTGACATATGTTTAATTAATTGTATAATTATTCTATAACATTTAGTGATTGATGACATGAAATTGCTTAAGATACTCACTTTGATTCATATGTGATTTTAGGCACAATTCGGAAGAAAAGAAGTTAAAGTGAGTTGAAAGCATGATCACTACAAGAAAATCATAGATTAGCAACGGAAAATTACCGAGGGACACACTACCATAGCTAATTACAGATAGAAAATCAATATCCGTTAGTAAAACCGTCATGAAAATTTTCATTTTGCGACGGACAAAATTGGCATTGGTAAAGGTAAAGGGAAAACATTTGCACAATTTTACCAAAGGAATTTAGCTACGAAACTATGATCACCGTCAGTAAATTAGGCAGGAACACTTCCCGCAATTAAATAGTGTCAGAATGTTATCAACGAATATAGTGTCTGTCAGTGATTTTTACGTAGCATCAGTTTTGTACCAACGGTAATGTATTCAGTTAGTGATTTTCTAAAGGTCTTTACTTTTCGTCGTTAAATTCAAATTCTTCGTTTTAAAAAATTGAAAACGACGTCATTTGATTTAATAGCAAGTGACGTCATTTCGGTTCGGGGTTAAGGCCACCCCTAACCTTCTCCTCGTCTTCTCCTCTATTCCTTCTAAAAAATTCCTACTTCATCACGTCTTTGTCATCTCACCATCTGCATCTCCTGTCGTTGCCCTCACCATCCGTAACCTCGCTGTCTCTGCCTACATCTCCTCTCGTCACTGTCGCCCTCCCCTGTCAGTTGCAACATCTCCTCTCTGTCAAATATTGTCTCGTCGTCACTGTCGAAAGCAGCTGACAATCACCTTGCTGTCGCTGTCGACATTTGTAGCTTCTCCATTTATGTAATTTTACGATTACATTTCTCCATTTACTGAGTTTTGCATGATTACAAAGATGATGCTGTGTCTGTTAGATTTGTTCACTGTGATTATTGTTCTGCATTAAATTAAATTCTATGTTTATAGCTCTGATTTGTTCACAGTGTTAATTAGGGTATGAATTTATTGAATTGATTAGGGTATCAATTTTGATGAATTTGATGTGATATGTTTATTGCTCTAATTTGCTGACTATGTTGATTAGGGTATGCATTTGCTGAATTGATTAGGGTATATATGAATTAGCTAAATTGAATGTGTTGATTAGGGTATGAATGTGCTGAATTTATGGAATTTGTTGAATTGATGCTTAAGAAAGATTACCAATCAAAGGAGAGAAATTCATTGCAACATAAGTAATAGGCATCAATGAATTACACTAAGTGATTTAAGTGGGATTCTTTAATTATTCAAATAACATTATAGTTAGGTTAATTTTGATAATTGATAAACATAATCCTTATAGGACAATACTTCTTAAATGGTAATGAGTTTAAGGTTTATGTATGAAGAACCTTTATATGGTATTTGTAATGTGTTTATATGGGTGCTTATAATAAACATTATATGTACAGATATTATTTCTTAAATTAATAAAAATAAGCTAAAGCTTTGTTTGATATGTATGTATTTTTATGATCTATATATAATTGGCAATGTATATGGCTATGAACATATTTTGTTTGACAATATAGGATGAAACTATTCACCAAATGGGACTATAAGAAGTAATAAATAGAAAAGATAAAAATAAAGGATCACTAGTATTGCACGCGATCCGTTAAAATAATATTAATATTTCACGAGTGGACATCCAAAAGATCATTAACACATATATATAAGTCTAAATTATCATCAATACTACACATAATATTGTTCAATAGAACATTAATTCATAAACATGGGTAACTCCAAAAGATCATTAATTTTATACATGGGCCATTGATATATGCGTATGGGCAAGTCTAAAAGATCAGTTATAAATATATGGAAATGTATGTTATACACATCAATATGTTTAACTAGGTGGTTTACCTTCATGTTCAAAAGTTACGAGTTTTTCTTTACTTCTTCTTCTTTTAACTGCTTTACTTCTTATTCTTTTAGCAGATTTAACTCTTTTTTATGTTCTTAACCTTATTAAAATGCTAGATCTTCTAACTTGATTGTTGGTTGCGTCTTTGTTCTTGTTTATTGAATTGTTACCTTACCCTTATTTAGTGATGTGTTGAGTACTACATTTTCCTAGGAAGAAATATGCACCTAACCTTGAAGGAAAGATATAATATGTTCGTTTATATACATCATACTATTCATCATCATTATATGAGGAATACTATGATATAAGATTAGGATTGTCTTATGTTATATCACCTAAGGATTGGCATCTTATAAGTTCTAGAATTGTGTCCAATATTTTTTCATTTCTTATAGGTGGCATATCCTCTAGTCCTTGTTGAAATCTCACCTTTCTTACCTTTACTAACTTCTCTTATTTTGTTATTTGGGCCTTTTAACTCTTTTCGTATAGGTGGGAGGATTGATCTTATGTCTATGTTCTTCCTTTAGGTACTGGCCATAACTATTCACCTAATACTAGATCTATGCTTTTCCAATAACACCTTAAGTATGCCTTTTTTGTATAGTATGCATATATATAAATTTTTAGATCTCCAGTCTCTAAAATGATTGCAAAAATTACATAGCTATAAAAGATCCCATTCAACTTCTTTTTTTTTTTTCACATGTACAATTATTTGTTCTAATATTTACAGTATGATGATCATTCATATAATATCTACTTTTCAAGTTTTCCATCATTTATAAAACGAGTTAACTTATTGGTATCAATTATCAAGTAATTAAGTAATGTATAATGAACCATAACTATCATCTATAAAATGAGTAAGATAATTAGTATCCTCATTTTTATTTTTCTTCAAAGTTTATTTAATATTAAGACAATATATCCATTGTATACATCCATCCCTTACATTTGCTTTATAAATTGGTTTAAAGATGTTTAAACCAATAATGATGGTTTGTTTAAACAATTTCTTTAGGCCCTTCATCATATATTAAGAAAATTCAACAACAAATAAATTGATATGTTATATGTTACCTTGTAGTTGTCACTTATGAACTCCCATGAGTGATTACTGCTAATTTCACCAAGTCAACAACTCAAAAACTATTTTCAGCTATATATGTTCTTAATTCTAACAACAATCCAATCTAAAGGAAGAATTTGTCGTTAGGATCCCTTATGATAACTGTAAGCAATTACCCACCATAACTTGTTTTGAAATGACAAGCATCAATGCATATAATTGGTCTATAGGCATTGAAAAAACCTGATTTCACTTGTTTAAGAAAACTAGCATGAATAAAATACACCTTTAGGATATTTGATATATAGTAATTTGACCATGTTGCTTTCTATTACAACCAAGAAATAGCCTCTTAAATTCTCATATTGTACCCCTTCATCTCTAAACAACAAATGTAAGATATGCCTTTAAGCATTATAATCTTTGATTATTGTTAATCTAGTATAAAACCCCTTTTATCTTTGAAATATATTAGTTAGGACTATCCCTAAAGTGCATCACATACCTGTTGGTAACTTATTAGTAATCAATCTTCTTACTAACAAATGTTCCACTACAAGAATGGCTATACCACCATCATTAACTCATTCTTAAAGTTTAAAGTACTTAAGTTGAACATACTTGACTAATAAGGGAAAATATACATGATCCCTTGAGCATTTCAGGGCCTATTAAATGTCATTGGGGCTAAAACAATGTAAATTGAATTTGGAGGCTTAATTAAGCACAATAGGAGACAATAAGAGAAATTGACCTAAGTATGTGATTTGGATGTGCAATCTAGCCATAATGGACATATTTTTATATATCATCGCTGATTTGAAAGGATAACTATGATACAAGTTGCTGTTTATTCCATTTTAGGCCAAACATTATATTTAGCACATAAGCTTAATATGAGATACTAATTTTGTTATTTTAATCCACAAACATTATTTAGTGCTCTGTTTTATTCTTTGTTATATTTTATTAATTATTAGCAATATTAGGTGTATTTAGGCTAGAACTACTTAGTTTGGGCTTTAAAGAAGTTTGTTAAGGCCTAGTTATTATTTTACAAGTGTTTTATTATGCAACATACTAAAAGAACGAATTGTAAGCTAACTATTTATAGTGAAAACGTATTTTGGAGGCTTCTCCATCCTTTTTCTGATCTAGGCCTTGAACATATTAAGAACACACATTCTTGTGGCATTCTCAACAAGATTTATCACATTAATTCCTAATCCTTAGTATGTGGCATCTAACTCTAATTTGATATTTTTGGTTCTTGTTCATTTGGAGCATTGGGTCATAGGATTGGAACATGCCTTATTTGGTTGTTAAGATCTCGGAAATTTCTTTAGTGTTTGGTTTTCAATAATCATCTCTTAAGATTTACATAAATTTTTATAGGCTTTTGAAATAGGTTGGATCTAAATATATTCTTTTTTATTTCGTGTTAAGGGTATTTCTATAATCTACCTTATTGTCTGCTTGTCTTTTACCCTTTTTCCTTTATATAAAACTAGTGTTTTGCTAATTTTCTCATGTATGTTTCATCATTATCTTAATCAAATCCATTTCAATTTGAAACGTGTGTTTTTGTTTTGAAATCAATAAAAAAAGTGAAAAAACAGATAAAGAAGAATCAAATTGTCACTTCCAATTTTATTGAATATGTGACTATTGGTTGTTAGTTGAATTTGAATTCTATATCTTAGGAAGCTTGGTTCAAATTTTGGACCCTATTAAAATCTAATGTCTATTGGTGTTCTCAAGGGTTAATTTTCATCAATTGACTCTTTATTCCTCTAATTTATCAATTTGGTTGACTATTAAGATTCTTTAAGGCTGATGTGCATTGATTACAATTCAAAATTGTTGTTTTTGATATGATTTTCTTGATTGCTTTATTCCAAAAAAATTTTATGTTTTGATGGGTTGTGCGTGATTAATCCAAGTTAGGGTTAAGATATTGATTTCTTTTTACTTCACATTTCTTTGGATCCTTTTATAACTATATCCAAAACTTATTTCCTTGTTTATTTTCAAGAATTTATTTAATAAGAAACTAGGAATAAATGACACACCCTAATAAGTGTATTGAATTGACCTAATTTATTAAACATCAGCCATCACCCTTCTTTAAAAATATGTCCTTTAGCACTATTTAAGAGGTTGAATTATCTAAAAAGGTTAAGTTTAATATAGGATTCGCCCACATACAAAGAAAAATTCCTAATTAAAGTCCAACTAAGATTTCTAGTAGAAATTAGATCTAAAGTCCAATAAGATAATTAAAGTATAATGTTGATTTTTGTAAGGGTTTCCTATAAAACAGACATAACTCAAGTTCATGGTTCTCATAAATACTATCACTAAAATCAATCACAAATTTTTCTACATACTTAACACCCTTTAGCTTTCACTAATTTAATCATCCATGTGTCTCCTTTAGGAACACATACAAAACTAAATATTTATTTTTGCAATCATATAAACTTTCGACAAGCATGATGGACATATTCCACATTCAATCTATATTGTAAATGATAGGTGATATTAGCTAATAGTAGTGGTAGTAGTTTTATACTTTTGTACTCGTCTTTTTTATTTTGTGAAGACAAGAAACAAAAAAGATATGAATGCTTTGATTTTTTTCTCTACATATAATAACATAAACACAAACTTAATTCTACTAAATTTGAAATATATAAAAGAGCCGAGTGTATGCTCCTTAAAATCCAAAGTTGTGACCAGCTTATGAAATTTTAAGTACCACATTCGTAATGCTTACTTGAATTTATAAACTGAGTTCCTTAGTTTACAAAGTTGGTGCTTATTTCCCTTCATCGTAAAATCCTTATGCTTCTTTATATATGCTCATCCATTAGATCACCATATTGGATGTCATGCAATATATATCATAAAGCCTCAAATCAAGCTGAATTGTTAAAGTTATAATAATATAGAATGATTCATTTGTTGAGACTAGTAACAACAGAATAAATGGACAATTAAACCTTTTTAAATACTAAAAATTAGTGAATATCCATCATCATCAAGTTTGAAAATTAAAATTAAAATATGTGTCATATATGGATATACAAAATCTTATTCATATAACTAACATATTAAGAAAGAATCTGATATCATTATTGTAGTCCACTTATGTTGTTGGCTATGTCCTCCATCCTCATAATGTAAATTACAACCTTAGATGCTCAATCATATTTAGTAAAGTCAACATATGAATAAGTTCACATACCTTAAATTTTTCACATTCAATGAATCTCACCTTATTGTGGCAATAATTCTATAACATTCAAGCTTGATTATTTTAGTTATTAATTTTGTTATAAGGAATGAACAATATTAGTTTGTAGGGAATGTATAACAAGCAAATTTGGTTCTAGTATAACAAGCAAATGTGTAGATAACTGTCACTTACAACTCTGTTGATTCCCTCTTACTGAATGACTCTCTTGGACTCTCTAGCAATTTGACTCTCTTTGTTTGTATTTTTGTAAGCAATAAAGTGAGATGATCTAGATTTTGATTAAATGCAGGGATTCTTTTTTTCAGTAAGAGGGATCTATTTCCATGGATCTATTAAATCCAGGAGAATCCTCATACCTCTTACAGAGTAGGTAATCTCTTAACAATATTGGTGAGACAATTGCTAAATTTTCAATCAAATGATTAGTGTATAGTTGCATTTAAAGAATAAATGATTTGATGTTTCTGGACATAAATTGTATAACATATATATTGGATTATGATTATGTGATCCTTTTTCTCTGTTCATAGTGCTTAGTCAATTCACAACATATATATCGTATTATGATTATGTGATCCTTTTACTCTGTTCATAGTGCTTAGTCAATTCACCATACACTAATAATTTGATTTTATCTTTTTGGATGGCGTACTAATGTCAAAAACTATTTCATGGGGACCAGGGTGGTGTTATCTTTTTGGATGTGTGTACTTGTGCACATAAATAAGTGAAATGAAGAAAATGTTCATATTTTCCCTATATGATTTCATAAGGAAAAGGATGCCAATTCAATAATCTACTCTATTGCCTAGAAAGTGGAAGAACAATGGCTAAGTGGGGAAGTTAACTAGACCATTTTGCCATTGCTTAAAAAGTAGAGCTTTTCCTTCTCCCTGTCCTTTTCTTTTTGTTTATTTTTGTTTAATTTAAGATGATGGTGTAAAGGGGATGAGAGGGAAGTACTTGATTTATATGGGAAAGAGAATAATATACCAAGCTATATATACATACAAGGGATTGTACATAATATTGGAAATACTTGATTTGCCTTGGTAATTCTTTACTTTTCCTCATTGTTTGTTTAATAATAAACTCATATCATTAGTAAAAGCTTAAAACTAACGAAAGGAATCTTGACATGATGGAGAGACTATTTGTGTTGATAAACACAAAATATAAAATTTAAGCTGTCAACAATTTTGTTGAAAAATTCTTTACAATAGTGTTTAGGAAAGGAAAGCTCACAATTTTGAGTGGAATACGTACATTTGTACTTTTATTTCAAAAGTTGAGCTGTCCCAGTTGGTGTGGAATTGAAAGCTCCTAATGTTTAGATGTTATTGTCAGCTTATGCAGCACAGCACTGAAATAATAGTTCCCATCTTTTGTTATGCATGTCAAAGTAAACTAGAAGGCATCACTTAATTACATGTATATATAGTTACTCAAATTTGTCATCATACTATAAACCTCCAACACTAGTAATTTAAATGTGTTTTTGTAAATGTCTCCCTCAACATTACTCTAGTAAAAGGATTAAATAGGTAGATGAAAGTTTGTTCATGATCTTACTCCTATAGCATGATGGACCACATTAGTTTATAATGTTGTATTAGTACAAGTGTATTATATTAAATATTTCATATTCTTTTTTGCAGGCCTTATATTGTGTTGAAGAGCGTCGCTCATCTTTCTTCGTTATAGTCTTAAGTTTTTCATCCATTGAGGTTAGTCGTCCAACTAATATTTACCATATGTATTGCTTTAATAATACGATTGTGATACCTTTGGATTTTGTGAGAATACAAAAGGGGTATTGAATTTGTGTTATCGTTTAGAATATTCTTATAATCATTGATATGTTTTTATGTTCTTCTTTAATAGTCTAAGTATTTACTATATGTGGAATGAGTTTGAAATCAATTGTAGGTAATTAATTCGATCGATTAATTTTAGGTGATTAATTCGATTGATTAATACTTCAACTTCGATGTTGTGACATTCCCTCACCAATGGGAAGGGTAAAATAGTCATGTGGAATAGTTTATAAGTGCTTAAAATTGTATTGATGTGTTCATGCATACACATATAGGTGAATAGTGAATTTTGCACATGTAAATGACTGTACATGCATTCATGACATTTCCCGGTATTTTTGTGAAGAAA